>VCRD01004716.1:0-36201 GCA_006783055.1 Trinorchestia longiramus
CGAAGTGTTATAATGCTGGAATGCGAGAGTGGCGGAGTAGTGGTTGCTCGAGTACAGAGGTGTTAGAGAGCTAGAGCCCGATAGCGGTGGAGTTTTGGTTGCTCGAGCTCTGAAGTGTTAAAGTGATGAAGCATTGGTTGCTCGAGTCCTGGAGTGCCAGAGGGCTGGAGTGGGAGCCTGGAAGTGCAGGTCAGGCTCAACTGAGTCCCACAAAGTGCACACGGGAGACCAGCGCTGCTGTCGCCAGTTTCGCGCTGGAATCCAGACGAGCGGCCGCAGCAGAGGGAAAGCCACGTGCGGCCGAAATTACTTCACTTGTTCTCAGGGACAGGAGTCACAGTTGATCGGTCGCCAAAGTTCATGAGTGCACACACTTCAACCAAACGAAGCGCTATTAAAGCCTGTGCCTGTATTTTGCTCTCTCGGCCCTCCACCCTTTAAAAATTAGCGCTGGAGTGACGCTAGAAGCACTGTTCACGGTGCGGAATAATTAAATGAAGTGCTAGCGCTCCGTATTCTCATTCATTGAATTGGGTTTTCAGAGTGCACAGAAATCCATTCGAAATAAAAACACGTCGCTAATGTCATTATATTTGAGTGCACTCTAAAAGACTGCATGCTGCACTTATGCCTATATTGCCACCACAGTGTTAACATTATTAAAGCGTTTAAAAATACTGATTTGTTCAATGCTTGTACTGCAACTTGCATTAAAACTTTAAATTTGCGCATACAAATCAAAGCTTGGCTTGCAAGGAAAAATTTCATGACCTTTCTCATGGACGTCACTAGAAAGTGGACTTGATGGATACCCTTACTTCTCCTCAGATGTTCGGACTTCTGAAGCAGAAGTTTTTTAATATAATGAACTAATTGTGTAAGTTTTTCAGCAATTCATTCGCATTCTGAAATCGATCCACAAGAATTCCGATTTCCTTAATCATAAATTTCGTAATTTCTACTAAGTTTTTAAAAATAAATTTTAACCAACTTCTATTTTTAACTATTACTTCACCTACTGACTCATTTCCTCGCAGGCACATCATAACAACTTTGAAGAAATTTTGTTAGTCGAATTATTATGTGAAATAGAATTCGTACTTCATGACTTCGGTAGAAATCGAACAGGTTCTTGAGTTATTCTCTTCTCGCCAGCTGGAATATTGAATGCACAGTAAATCTGCCAGGGTGTGGGCTTCTGCACAGTGATATCCTAATTTAGTGTGTTATTATCAGGGTTTCCCATGATTTTTTGGTGTAAATATTGTAAACATAAAAGAAATGTGTTTATGTTCCAAACAGACAACTTATTACACGATTTTACACGATTCTGAATCCTCATATGGTCAGTAAAAAAGTAAACATTACACTAAAATCGTGTGTTAAATTTGAGAAATTTACTTAGGAATTCACTTTCTTATCACACGATAATTTTATGCAGAACAAAAACACCACAACCTCAATATTTTCATACCCCTATTTTCACCACTATTACTACTATTGCCACTATTACCACTATTTTTTCATGCCACTATATATTTCAGCACACAAAGATATCCAACATGATATTTTTCCCTGACGGAAGCAGTTGGGGATTTAGCTCACTTTTTTATATCCTCGTTTCCACGAGCAGAACTTGTGCCTCGAAAGTAGACTTAATTCATCAGGTGGACTTTATGCAGCGTTCCCTTCTGAACTGCAAACCCTCGGCTGAATTTCCGGCTTCTAAAACAAGTTTGATGAGCCTTGCTCTAGTTCGCCTTTCGCAGGCTTCGCCAAGCCAATTTATAACTTAGAGAATTTAATAGAGAGAGCAAATTAGATTTCTAGAGTTAGGTAAATAGTTCAGGGACTTTGGTGAGCTGAAAGAAGGGAAGCTTTATGGGACACCTGCGATTACGATGAATATTGAAGGGAGAGGAATACGGTTATGTCAGCACTTCGTATGAATTATTATTCCTTTGCATCTTGGGGACTTCCTGAATAATGGCTTATGACAATTTTAACTTACTAGGGTAAAACATTTTATTAGCTTAGTAGCGATGATAGGTATCTTAATAACCAGAAAATAACCAAAGTATAATGACCCTGAGAAGTTTAGATCAGTAATTTCCACGCAGGAATTAACTGTAATTGTTCAACTGCTTATTTACTTCATCCTAAATACATTCGCCTGAACAGAAAAGAAACGTGTTTCATTATATACGCGTGCAATCATTAGTGTATCACATAAGGCCTTATATAATGCATTACTCTATTTGATATTTGATATATATAAATCTTACCCACATTTGCAGACCTCTTTATTACATATTTAACTCACATTTTTTTACTTTCTATGACCGGAATTATCACAATAACATTTTTTTAGTTCAACATCACACTCTGATTACATGAGTGAGAAGGAAAGCTTGTCAGATATACCAACCATCGCATGTAACGGAGCGTTGAGATGGAAAAGAACAGAAAGAACTAAAAAATGGTTGGTTGATTATGAGACGGCTCAGTAATCCCAAACCTGTTGGAGCTAATCAGAGCTGCGCAAACATCCCAGCAACGGAGGGTAAACTTGCAATTCAAACACGGTCTCGGTTTCAGCTTCTAACCATAGCATGAACACCAGAAAATAAATTAATGTATACAAAAGAATTAAGAGTATGACTCAAATGAAAGGATGGGCAAAATATGATACTCTAACTACACGCACCTATTGTCAAACTAATGATGGGAGAAATCTCCTCTACATCAGTTGAAGAGTAAGCGACTGGTCGTCGGAGCAGAATAACAGATTCCCCATATTGATAAATCGTGCTTGCATTTTTGAGGGAAGTCAGTAGGCAAGAAGAGCCTGGTGAGAACATAATAATGGAGTGTAGTGAGAGGAGCGCCACCCCTGCAATAGTGCTGTCCCCTCTTATTTGGACCGCTGATTACTTAGTTCTCACCCGGCAGACGGTATTACTGGAGGAAATATGCTCACAAGCCGATCAGGGAGCTGGGCAGGATTAGAGGAGGGGCTCCCGTGGTGTCGAGCACGAGGGGAGTTCTTGATCTCTCGTCAACACCTTTCCTGGCTTTCCGTCCAAAATATGCTACGTTTACGGCTGAAATTTCAGTATTTTGCTACGGCTTCAATGCTCCGTGTAAGATATTGAATTTTGAATGTTGCTCAGCTGAATTCGTGGCATGGAACCTATCGTATGGAAGACACCAAGTCTCCCAGTGAGAGCAAGTGGGCGGCGTGTTAGGTGTAAATCATTGAGAGCTCGTCTCCCTAANGTCTGGATTCCAGCGCGAAACTGGCGACAGCAGCGCTGGTCTCCCGTGTGCACTTTGTGGGACTCAGTTGAGCCTGACCTGCACTCCCAGGCTCCCACTCCAGCACTCTGGCACTCCAGGACTCGAGCAACCAATGCTTCATCACTTTAACACTTCAGAGCTCGAGCAACCAAAACTCCACCACTATCGGGATCTAGCTCTCTAACACCTCTGTACTCGAGCAACCACTACTCCGCCACTCTCGCACTCCAGCATTGTAAAACTTCGATACTCAAGCAACCAATGTTCTATCAATTTCGCACTTCATCATTCTAACATTTCAGAGCTCGAACAACCAATGCTCCATCAGGTTTGCACTTCAGTATTCCAACACTTCCATACTCTGGCAACCAATGTTCCATCACTCGAGCACTCAAGCACTCTAACACTTCTGTATTCTAGCAACTGACATTCCAGGGCTTCGTCACTCTAGTTTTTAGCACTACAGCATTGCTTGCCCAAATCAGTCAACATCGTTTTCTTCATTTTCCGAGACGAAAATAAACTTTTTCTAAGTTTCAAATTACATTATAATGTCTTGGCAATGGAAATCAACAGTATCTCATCTGTATTATTTAGTAATGCATTAATTCTTACGTTCGATTTGTTACTTTGACAAGAATTTGAGCAAAGGAAACATTCTTAAAGCCTTTCAGTTAATATTTTAATACCATTTTGAGTTTCAATGGACCCGACATTGAACAGTTCCAGGAGTTGAAAGGGAAGAGGGCTTTAGCTTGAAGTTTGAGAGATATAAAATTTATGTCCTTCACGCGTTTTAAATGCAGGTTCAGTAATTATAAAGAGAGAATTACTAAAACCCGATGTGAAAATAGAAGCTGAAAAAATTGTTCAGCCGCTTTCACTATAGTGAAAAATAATAATGATTTTCGGAATGCAGCCTCCTGAACATATGCACAGTCTTCGTAATTTGCATTATTTCTTGTGTTTACATTTTTAAGCTATAGGCAGAAATTCTTACCAGAATGACTGCATCAGTAAGAAATCAAGCCATTAGAGAAAATAAAAATATCGTTCCTCAACATCCCTGCCCTAAATTTTACAAAACTAAGCGCAAAAACATTTTTTGCTAAGTTTATCAAAGGATTCCATGGAAAGCAGTTGTTTATTCTCTACACCGCTGTTATTTGTATGTAAATACGTGAATAGTTCTATTCACAGTCAGTAATATCATAACCAGTACACCATTCATTCACTCAGCATCACTTGTAGACCCAGCAGTTATCATATTTTGATTTTTAGCTTAAGGAATCGAAATGAGACTATAATTTCACGGCTCCGTGGCAACTTCTTTAGGTATAAATAATGCTCCATTTTGTGGAGGAAAATAGGCAATTTTCCAGGTTTGATGAAGATGATCAACAGTGATGCCAGGAGCAAAACAAAAAAATGACTCGCGAGTAATTGGCGGTAATTATAGACTAATATTACCCAAACACATGCTTCATCTTGTGAATTTTGAGTGCATGAGAACTATTAGGAGGACAGAGAAATTATTAAGAGGACATGAGAACTATTAGTAAGACAGAAAAGGTTTTAAGAGGACACGACAACAATGATTAAAGTAAAAAAGTATTATGAGGACAGAAAGGGTACTAAAACGACAGAGTTAGGTCCTCATAGGAGAAAAAAACGTAAGTCCGTTCTCTATCAGGCAAAAAGTCATCCCTGTAAAAAGTTAAATTGTCGAAAATAGGAAGTGAAAAGCATTCACACAAATTGGTTTTTGGCAGTTTATATTGAGTGGAGCAACTATTGCATTCCACCGTAGCTAAAAACCTCTTACGGATGTTCGCCACTGCTGTACTGTAACAATCTCTTTGCATTTAAATATGATGGTCATCGCGGATAAACTTCATATCGCAGTTTTCACTGGGACTCGTTAAATTAATTTCATTCCAAAAAAACATTTGGGAATGGCTTTCGCTGCCTGCTTCGGATGATTATCTTTTTGAAAGATCCATCCATCTTCACCATTTTAAAGTTCAAGCTTCGCTTCATAAATGAGCGGAATTTCTGGTAAATCACCTCCGAAGGTTACCAAACTCATGATCTTTTAACAATACACTGCCATAGTGGACGAATTCGTCTACAGTCACAAAAATTTTTGTATAAAAAATATCAGTTGGTAATTCAACGTTTTTAGATAATGCCTTACTTGTCAGGTTTTGCTTTGATGTTGAGAGGATATTTTTTGAGATCGGCATTTGTAAATTACTTCTAAGTGGTGCAATTGATTCATTTAATATTAGTTTTCTTACTCAACCCACTCAATAATTTTGGCAGTAAAGGGTTAACCACATGGATATTACTGGTAGTCTTGCGTAAGATGAAAGTCAAGCACAAAATTTCCATAAGCCGAGAGGAAATTCGCCTATCAGCTCTGAGGGAAACCTTCCAGAGAGCACCTGAATATTGAAGGTTTTCAGTGTCTCCCAACTTCTGTCCAGTTAAAAATGACGCAGTCAGTAATGATGAATAGAATTTTCAGCTCTTCAGGAATTTGTCGCATTTCCTATAGTACGGATCTTCAGTTTCTTTTTTGCCGCTATAAATTTCTTCAGTTTTTGCCTTGGAATGACTCATTGCAGGTTCGTAAGCTATGCAATTGTGATCTAAATGTCTTAACCCTCATTTTGATTTTGCGTAATGTTATTATCTATCTTGAGCCTCACTTGCAGTTTAAAATTGTGTATTTAAAGATTTATTTTCATATAAACCGTGTTTTCATATATATTTCAGCAATTTCATTTAATTTTTAAAGTAATCTCTCTTATTACTCTCTTCGACAGATTAACTCCGCTCGATAACGAACATCAGTTACGTAAATTTTATGAAATTTAACGGCTCTGAAACTTTGCATATTTTTCAGTTGTCTGAGTACTAACAGGAAAGAAACATTTTATGTTGCACATTTTGATTTCACGCTTTTGTTTTACAACGATGTTCAAACACAGGGATTCATAGCGCACAAATCAAGTTCAAGAAAGGGACATTGAGATCTCAATTAAGACCTTCAATTGAAAACAGACTTATCGGATTCTGAACTTAAAGTCGATATAAAATGCTAAAATCGCTGCACCATGTAGCGCGTTACACCACTGAGATGTAAAACAACTCATTTTACGGAGTGAGAAATGTTTTACGACGCGACTCTAATATTGTACTTGTGTACAGCCTATGAATTATGGTTGATTTAATTATTCGTGATCTCATTGACCGTAATCATCACTCTGGTGGATATAGGAGATGAAGTAGTTCATCAAATGTTCGGTTATTTCTTGTTTCATGGTTATTCCCTATCTTCTCTCCACGTGTCCTTCACTCGGTTGTAGTTTATTAATCATCTCTGTTCACTTTATCGTCCTCAACGTAACTTCCTCGACGTATCTTCTATTATTACAGCCTCTCCTTAATGAACAATTTTTCCAATCAATTGTTTTAGTGTCTTAGCTACAACAATTGTGCAGCCATTCTTAGCTCCACAAAAACCTTGGATGTCATTCTCACAGAAGAGAAAAATAGTAAATATTGTCGTGTCGGAAGTTACGTAAATATTTTGCTGTGTTCTGTATCTTTCCGCTTTTTTTCGAGGAAACCTCAGATAATTTCATGTAGAATAGCCTACAGGAATGGGAGGAATGGCTGCTGAACAGCTCGATTTTATGATCTAAATTTGAGTACACTATCGCTTCTTCGGACAATGGAATCGCCCAACAAAGAAGCATTTATATTGGTACAAGAGACGTAATTGTCGCAAAAACAAAATTTTGCATTTAGTGAAATATGGTTACGTATTCGGAGTGGTAGCCATCGGGCAGTAAAAGTGTATGACATCCTTTTCCTAGGGTTAGGGAGCTCTCAAAAACTTTCAGAACTCGAGGATCGTCGAAAATTGGAAGCATTATCACGTGAAGTGTGTTTGGGACGCGAGGGGGGAGAGGGAAGCGTCCTGGCAACACGCTGAGAACAGGTGGTCGCTTTTGTGTCTGGAGAGCTCTTTAGAATATGACAGAAACACGGGAGATGGCTGCCGCTCCGATCAGTTCAGATTAAAGAACTGAGTGCTCGCAAAAAATAACGCCAACAGAAATCTTGCGAGTGACGCTAATGAAGCACCCCATTAGGGCTCCTAGGATAAAGAAAAATAATCTTCGAGTTGAATGGACCATAAAGCGAGCCAAAATATATGCCGAAGTTCAAAATATATTTTGAAACTGAAGTCTCACTACACGCACAAACGCACGCATCGTCTACTGGTACATTTACACACAGATTTTGTTTTCTTTGATGGGTTTTTATTAACAATAAATGTTTTATGAAGGATTTGTTTCTCATCTCAGAAGCTGAAACCATTTCTCAAGCCTCTTTCATGCTGCAACAGTTCTTCATCAATAAACAAAACCTGAAAATATATTTTTCCTTACAAATCAAGTCTTATAGTTCAAAATTTTACTGAGATCATACTTTATTTTAGAAACGAATGTGATTTTAGAAGTGGGTCTAGGATTTGATTTATCGTCAGTTCGAGAGTCTAGAAGGTTATTTTTTATGGGTGCCAGTCTCTTGCAGAGAACCACATTCATTAGCTTTAGTTGGAAACAATTGTCTCTCAACTTATAGATCAACTTTTGGAACATATAGTTTTCGATATTTTAGATAAGCAAGTACCAAACACTCATAGTCGCGTTAATCTTGTGTAAACCAAGGGTCAGAAAACGCAGAAAAGTAGTCCATAATTTTGTTGTAAAATTTCCATGTTGGTCCTACAGCTCTGTAGACCAACAACATCAGAGAGTAGTAGTCTGAGTTCATTGCCATGTAAGCAAAAATTTTCGTTCCCTTCCTCAAGAGTTTGGGCTCCAGTTCATGGAAATCTACTTTAATATGAGCAAAAATTCAGATTTTGTTACGATTCATAATTCAACAGTAAAGCTATGGGGTTATTTCGATCGTCATTCCTCTGAAGATTTACTTTAAGAAAGTTAAACAAGCCATACTTAAGGAACCCTATATTGTCAAAACTGTCACTAAATTAGGTTCACGACCACCGAGCAGCCTTACATTAACACACAGACAATTTTTCATAAGACTTTACTCAGTTCAATATTGATGGGGAACATACTAGAAGAGCGTCATCATTTTTCTATGAGAAGCGACTCCCTTCTCTTGCCTCTGAAAATGAGTCTCAAAGTGTCGGGGAGTCTCAATGGTTGATTTTAGTTGCCATTTATTGTAGTGATAGCCGGACGTGAGGGGATAAAAATCAGTTAAATCATAAAAGGATGCCATCAAGGAAGCGCCTTTATGAGCAAGGAAAAAGAATGGCTGAAGTACGAGTGTCACCCAGCTAAGTGGAAGGGTGAACTCGCCAAATTTATTATTTCCATTCCGATCTATAAAACTTCTTCAGCCCTCTTCTTAAAACCGTAAACTGTTAAAAGTAGAGCTTGCTGACGCTATTATTTTTGTTCATTGCGTCCTTCTTTCTGCGTTCGAGAAGAAATCTTTTTATACTCTGGAACTGGAATTTAAAATACGATTCACATGTGTGAAAAATTTGATTAAAGTATTATTTTATGTAAATTATTAAGATTCCAAGTGATAAATATTGTTTTTCTAACACATTTGTTGGTGTACGGACGATTAGAATTTGAATGTTGGTCTTAATTCACTATAGTGTGTGTGCTTATAGACATTTCATTTTCATGCTAAACTATTGAACCAACATTCGTCAATTCTCGGCCATTGTCTTATTTTCGTTGTTATGTACGAAGGACAAACAACTGATGTGATACGAAACCATGCATGAAAACCAAAAATGAATGCATTGCTACAGCTCATGTACATGAAGTGGATACATATGAACCTTTTAGAAAATATTCATTAAGGCTTCTCTTATGCTACATAATTTGCATTTACGATCCCCGATATAAAAGATCCGGCGATCTTGTAGGAGTTGAATGCTTTTCATTTCCTTGTTTGCATCAAAGGCGGTCTGTGTATTGATTGGCCTGCTCTGCAGTTATCTCTACACTCGTCCTGTCCACAACACGCTGGCTTCAGATTGCAGATGGCGCTGCGTTCCGCTGTTCCGCTGCTCACATCTCGAGGATTTTGTGCGATGACACCATTATTTTTCCATGGATTTTCTGTAGGAGGAGCCATTTGAAAGCATAATTGTGTAACGTGTCCTAGATCTACTCACGGAAGTGTTGGCGTATCAGCAGGCGTATCCTCAGACGAAGATTGAAATGAAACCCAACAATCAAATTTGTACCTATCGACATACGAGCGAATTTCAAGGTGCATGAGTAATCATTATTTTTTTCTGATAGTGTTATTCCAAGGAGGATGCTTAGCAAGTTAATCTGCTAAGACCTTAGCATGAATTTCACATTATATCAAAGTAGAAAATCTTGCCACATTTCATTGATATAATGAATTAGAACAAATTTACTATTTTCCGGAGATCGAAATGATGATATTTATTTACGTCTGTTCAGTACATCCGTCATGCATAATTTGGGCCCCATCTCAAGCTTGCAAAGTATGAAGCTCAGCCTATCTTTTTCAGATATATGTAGATATAAGCATTAAACAATTTTTGTTGGACCTCAAATCCCAACTTTTATTACCTTGTGCATTCTCTTCAGGGTAAAATTTTACAAACTTAACAAGGAAATACCGTGATGAACTACCTAATGCACTTGCATTCAACAATGATTGTATTTAAAGGCACAACATTTCTCGCATGATCTGTCAAAGAGGAGCGCGTTGTCCCCACAGTGGTCGAGAGGACTTGGGTTCAAATCCCATGGCGACTTTAGTCGGTTTCTACCTGATCATCGGTTGATGAAATACATGTCCTGCCTGCTGTGACGCAGGACGGTCGGAGTTAGCCCTTCATCAAACTCATCGAAGCGGCTCTACGAGCCTCTACTTCAAGTTGCAGCACAGACGATACAAACAATCGCTGAGAGCTTCATCGCTTATCCTAAAGTGTTAACATTAAAGATCGGAAATCCAATGTACATGTACTGCAATTTTGATTGGAAACAAAGTCCCTTTTTTCTATGCAATTACACACAACTTTTCCGCTCTCGTGTGACTCTCACTAGTACATCGGGCAATCATCACTTCCTACCAGCAGTGTTACTCCCTCACAAAGTCCACTCTACAAACTTTAAATAAGTGCACATTTTCTAACTCTCTTCCATACGGCAACAACTTGATTGCTATTTTATTTATCTATCAATTTTAACTCGTTCCGTCGAAACACTTGAATTATTTTGCAGTCTGCCCTTAGACTCTTGGGTGAACGTGGATTTTAATTACCTTTCGTATACAATGCACATATTACCCAGACAATTCTGGTAACACTGTCGACATTTTAGTTCCTAAATAGCGTGAATACTCATTGCTGCTTATTTCAAATATACCCTCATCACGGTTAAAGAACTTGCTACCTTAGCTCAGCTTTTCTTATTCCGTCTAAGCTGTAGGGAAAATTTTTCTTATCATAGTTGTCTTGGTTTAATATGGAGCGGAATTAGCGTTAAGTGGCAGAGTAGCTGCACATCAATAATCTGTGTTATACTGATATTTTCCTGTCAGAATCAAACTGAAGTGGGAGAGCTTAAGACTTGGAACACCAGAGTAGTAGATTGGTTCAGCGTCTCAACTCCTACAATCAAAAAGTTTAAAGTCCTATCATGTTAAGAAGATAGCAATGATTTTTTCTAATATTTCTAACTTAGCACGCTTTAGTGGACAAGGCAGCACGAAGCTTAACACAAAGTGGGACTTGGCACGGAAGTCGAAGCAAAGAAAAAAGATTTCCCCCCTCGATATTATTAAAAAAATATACCCGTCAATAAAGAACGAAAATTGAAGGGCGTGTGGTAGAGAGGCTGCATATTTTGTTTTGAGTGCAGTGTACCGTAAAATTTTTGTTAGAAAATTTTCAATATTTTTTGTTCTCTGAGAAAACTCTTTATCCTGTTATTAATGTTCGAAAACCATTTCTGAATACACTATGTTATTGGCACAGCTTTAGAACCAAAAATTTTCCGGATTTTGTTGATTTACAATAAAAGTTTATTCTGCATCATTTAATTTGCAAGCACACTTTCGACAAGTTTTACACACTAAGGAGATTCTGCTACTGCGCATGTAATCTTCCATTGTACACGATTTCAATGTACACTGCACACTGTACTGCGTGAGTTCTACACACTAAGCATTAAGCTGGAGGGACAGTAAGTAATCGTTTTCGAAGAGATACTTACTTTCTAAGACTTTTTATGTTTGAAAACATAGTACAGTCACGCTGTTTATCCTGATTACCTAAACTAACATGGCTATAAATTTAAACTTGAAAATCATGTGAATCAATACTCTAGCGTTAGGGTTTTACGACTTTAAAAACATCCTTTTGCTAAAACACACTAAATGATCTATAGAAGTCCCATCATCTAATACTAAGAATGACCGTCGTCTGTTTATATATTTATTTATTTATGTATTTATTTATTTATATGTTTTGTGTCACGCTCTTAAGAATAGATTAGCACTGGCGGTCTTGGTTTCAGTTCACTGGTAAATTAATACACTCATTTTCGCTGTACAAGTGCACTATAATAAGTCACTTTCAAAAAAATTAGAGAGATCCAGAGCCTTATATGAGTATACTCGTGGATACCGAATTCGGCTGTATATTGCGGCTCAAAAATACTGTATTCTAAGTGTTTATTACTGTCACAAGAAAAATAAGTTACCTTTGAAATAAGCTTAAGCATGGAAACTCCGCTCGAACAAAAAAAAAGACTGAATCGAGAGTGAAAAAGAAGAGTCAGAGAAAGATTATCTCAAGAACATGAACAAGCTGTTATAAGGCAACATAGGCGGGATCAGTATGTAAGTAGTTCACAAGAACGACGAGAGGCCATACACTCAGCAGAAACATTAAGGCAGGCGCCTAGGCGTGAACAGGAGGATGATGACCAGCATTATGTTCGTAGAAAGAATCTCAGAATAGCAGCGCAAGAAAGAATAGCTGCTGAAACTGAGGCAGAATTAAGTCAAAGGAGAGAAGATATGAGGCAGAGAATGCAGCGAAGGATTGCCAATGAAACTGAAGAAGAGGAAAATCAAAGAAGAGATGAGATGAGACAGAGAGTGCAGCAAAGGATTGCCAATGAAACTGAAGAAGTGGAAAGTGAAAGAAGAGATGATTTGTTGTTTGATTTGTTTTTCACTAGGAATGTTGTCATTAAAGAAATACTCAATTAAAACGTTTGCCCTTTGTAAATCTGTACTATAGTAAGAGCTGCGTCCGTCTGTCTATTTGTCTGTCCATGTGTCACACTCTTCTAATCGATAGCTTTGATAGCAACAAGGATAAAGCTTAAAAAATACAAGAAATTATTCTATTACATTATTTTTCTGTGGCAATTCAATTCCCCTTCACTTGCATTATGGTATCCAGAATACACAATCGGTTTATTTTACAAATAGAAATTTTTTTTTGACCTTTTTCTGTTGAAATTCATCATGATGCTTTGATATTTTTAATTGATAATGCGAAAAGAAATGTTTTCAATTAGCTTGACCAGTAACCTGGCTACCACTTAGTATGAGGCCAAAGATTTTGAGAATTGAGTTATTGTTTTCGGAATTGTGATTTTCTTGAAAAGCTTCAGAGAGATAATAGAGGATATTTCAGAATAAAATTCTGGCAAAAAAGGCCAACATGGATAGAAACGTGTTCAACCGTAAGAGAGAAGCAGTAAGACTTCGACAGCAAGAAAGACGCCGAAGACTATCGGACGAACAACGCGAAATGGCAAGACGCTTCAATGCTGCTCGCCAACGAGAAGCTAGTGCTAACTTGACACTTGAAGTGCGTTTGGCAATTCTACGGAATAATGCAGCGCAACACTGAGTAGCTGAAGAGAGCTTAACGCATGAAAGAAAAGAGTAAATTCTTCGTCATGACGCTGAACAACATCGAGCGGCTGGAGAGAATTTAGCTCAAGAAAGAAGGGATGAAATTCTTCAGATTGATGCCGAACAGCATCGAGTTGCACTAGAGAATTTAACTCAAGAAAGAAGGAATGAAATTCTTTAGCAGAATGCGTTCGCTCTCAGATTAGGTAATTATTTAGATTAGACGAGCACTGCACTAGTACATATAAAACTAAATATATTACATTGCGTTCTTATATGTAATTTTATTTAATATCTTTCCAACAGTATTTGCCATCATTTTTGATGGTACGGGTATACTAGTCTAAAATATTAATCTAGTAAGCTTTCTCTGTGCTTCATTCTATATTCATAGCTGTAATTATAAACTTATTTTAATTTAATTTATCTGATCTTTGGAAATTCTTATCGATAATGAGACGAGGCTTCCAACGTGTGTATGTTGTATGTATTCTTAATGTTTATCACCATCATCAACATCGATAAAGTTTTTCTTAGTGTTTTCTTGTAATCAAGATCTATATTTTTGCTCAGAATAAAGATTGGAAATAAAAATCATTTTCTGAAAACATTAGAATTTGTGTCAGCGAGTACGACTCAAATCCTAAGATGAGATTTACAGTTTCCGCGTTATCAAGTGATGCTTTGAGGCTTCTTTCGAACGTTGCCTAGATGGATCAGATACACGGTGTTTAGTACGAATATCGAGAGTGATAGGAAGCATAGACCAGCAAGAGTGATAGCATAGAGATAAAACATATCGATCGACGTATATTTAAACAAGAGAAACGAGGGCACTGGTAATCTGAAACTGAAACCGAGCCGAAGATGTGGCTGTTGAGTATTAGTATAGTGTTGAGTATTTCACGAGAAAGTTTAAGTAAAGTGCAACGATTAATTTCAGTTTCAGTTGTTCTCATTTAATCCGTCCGAAAATATAATCGAAGAACACATACTTCAACCAATTATACCTATACATGTATTTAGAGTAGAAACTTTCACCTCGGTACAAGTTAGCTGTGACAACTTAGAAACTTGATTTTGAAGGAATTTTTGGTCGTAAAGTGCAGGAAGCAACTTCAACATATTATTTATCTTCTTGTAAATCATTTTTGTCGTTCAGAGAGCGGAGAGCGTGCAACAGCAGCCATTCACAGCGTGATCAAACCGTTCTGAAATGCCTTCATAATTAACAAATCACTAATATGCGAGCTGAAAAGTATAAGTCAAACTTGATATTGCTAGAAGCTTCGCTGACAGCTAAAGACTATGAAATAATATGTATCGTTTCTCATCACTTTTTTTGGAAAAATCAGGAGTCGCTGCCTTCCAATGCATAACTAGCTACTAGCGGAAATTTTGAATGATCTCTACGCATCTTATAAACATGACATTATTTGAGGAAAAGAGTAAAATATCCTTTGATTGAAATACTCCAACTTCATGATTTCGGAAAAACTACTGTGTACATTTAGAGCGACCTACAGCAGCGTATACAACAAATGTACTGGCTAGCTTGTGGTGGCTACACTTCCATTTCTTCACTGTCACGTATAGTATCATACTATAAGAATACCAATTACCTAATGCGCAAATATTTCTATAAATTTCATGACGCATATTTTTTTCGATTGTTCAAATCATATACTGTACGTGTATACGTACATAATGAAGTACTGCTTGTTCGAAAATATGAGACACTTGTGTTCCAATGTTGATTTCATTGGTGGCATTGGATAACTGGCTTCTTCAAAAGAAATCTGAAATTCAGACAGATATCATGCAATGAACATGAAGTATTTCATACCCCACGATGATATAACATACTACACTACAAAATTATTTCAATATATCCCAGGAATCTGCGTCATATACGACCATATGTCCCAGTTACAATTTACCTTGCACTCGATATAGAACCGAGATACTGATGACCCAAATAAAAGGTGGCTATTTATGTCCAACGTTAGAGCCTTCCTTCTACTCAATCACGGAGAGAATTGTCTACGTTCAACTGCAGGGACCATTGTATTATATCTTCCAACGAGCACACGCGTTCGAAGCAGCGACGCATGCATATGAAATATTTATCTTTTTAAATGACCTTCTCAGTTTCTTGCAAGTCAGGTAAAGTTACGAAAAAGAATATAAAAAGGGTTTCATTTTGACTTGAAACATAAGATTAGTTATCTCACTCATTTGTGGGCAAAATAATGAATACAAAGTATGAAATAAACATTTGCTGTCGGCTCGAGTCTTCTCTTTGTACGATGAACTTTGTTACGTTCAAACCCTGACCAGGCACAAATTATAAATCGCTCAATTCGATGCCAAACAGTACAGTTAAAAACTGATTTGCATGTCTGCCTGGTCAGGTTTTCAATCACGTGTAACTATTACTGTAATTAATAACTAAATGTTCGTTCTGTATTGTCAGAGTATTGAAAATTCTGGAACTTGTATTGTGCATATAACCCTAGTAAAATATAAATCTCTTCTTCATTTCGAATGACACAATTTTTAGTGCGAAAGCAAAATTTGCTCAAGATTTTTTTAAAAAAGCGTTACTTGCACATACTTTACAACACCTATCACATGCAGTAGATTCGAAGTCACATCGTGCTGGAGAATTATGAGCATGGAAACAAATGCTCGCATAGATATTCAATTTCAAACTGTGTGAATCATCTATGAACGTCAAAAATTTAGCATGTCCCTAAATGAGGACTAAAACCACACTAGGTGTCTACCATTTCGGTACGAATGAAATATCAAGCAGAGCAATACTATGCATGCACGATTACAATTTAAATGATTTCAAATTCATTCGTGTACCTTACTTGGATAATTACGACTTTACGATGTAGTTCAGCTCTGGTGAAATACATGTTTGGTATCATAAGTTATTAATAACCAGGTAATGCTTTGGTCACCGTAATATTAAAGGCTTGCAGACTTGTTTGTCCGAAAATCAAGTATGGTTCCTAAACCCATTAGGGCCGGAGGTATAAAATGTAACAATCGCTCAACTGTTTAATTGAAACCGAGAAACCGTTGCCTTTATATGATCGGAGCAACGGATTCGTGGATTTAACTGCAATCCTAGGACTTGTAGTGAACAACAAGGGAACTAGAAGTGCGGTTTGAAGTCTGGGGCGCATTGGCGCTGCACGGGGAGTTTTAATCTGATAAGATGAGCGCCGGTGGGGACGAGAGGGGCAGTAAAGAGGTTAACACGCGCGCGATACTACGCTGCGAGGGGATCTCCGCTGATAAGCTAACCGGATTGTAAACGATATCCCAAGGCTCGATTGATGAGAGGTCTCCCTTCGCACAGCTGATTGAAGTTAGTTGAGCGATAACTTAATTCATGGGAGCAGAAACACTCGGCCTAAACCATTAGGTGCCGCGGGGAAACGTACGGGATGTCAAGTAATTGACTGGACACTAGATACTTTAAAAATTCAGAGAATTTGAGAATTTGACAGAAATAGGTAAGGTTTGCAGTTTTACTTTGAGGTGGGTGATTCATTGAATATCTTTTTAAAGAATAAAATTGAATGCTTAAGTTGAAAGAATGAGAGAGTGCAACAGGGGTCCTACATCATATTAAAAACGTTTGAAAAAGTTGAAACACATATAAAGATAATGTTGACAACTCGTTGTGTACGGTTAGATGTTACGAACGGTAAAAACTGTATACCTTCTTCATTCAAGTTCATGCTATATAACAGAAGATAAATGTTGACCCAGAAAAATTCAAGATGAAATATTTCATTATTTATTTCATAATCAATTTAAAATTATGTATAAATTTTATTCACTCACGTGTTCTTATTACCCCAAAAAACTAACTGGATGATCCATCATAGATATTTCCGTACCTGTTTGAGACATAACATCATTGAAGTGTGAAAAATTGAAACATAAAAAAAAAATAGAGTTGAGTCTTCAGATTGAAATTATGATATTTTTCTCTTTCAATGCAACAATAACACATGATAGACATTAACTTTAAATCAGTGCAACATTCATTTGCATGTGTGACTAAGTAACACACTCCAATGGATTATGAAAATTGCAATGTAACTCTACCCTAGACACTCAGAACGCAGGTTTGAACATTGCTCTCACTATCTAAAGCGATCTTTAGTCTTCCACCAACAGTACAACTGGAGGGATTTACTCATGGACGCATTTACCATCGTACCTCACGACTTCAGCAGCTGCAATGTAAGTACGAGAATTTATAATATAAAAAATGAAAAATAATACTCGTAAATTGAAATTAAACGACCGTTTCTTGTCCTAGTCATTTGACACTAGAAGTGACCACTTGAACTACAAACTCGAACTACAAACAAATCACCAAGGAAAATCAGAGAGGCATGCAAAAACCGGTAGACTTATTCGACACGAAGAAGAGTACTACATGATGCATTTAAACGGGTCGAAATGAATTATAAGGTCCCTTAATAATTTGTTAATTACTTCTTCGTTTTTGAAACATTGCGATGAAAATTTCTATACAGAACCTATATGATGTGTCTATCAATAGGTACTTTCGTTTTTACCCAACTCTAAAAGAAAATGAAATTAATTTCGGAACTTTGTTTTCCAGGGTGGAAATAATAAGACGGACTTGAAAAATTGTATATAACAAAAATTTGAGATAAATTTAGTATTTTTACTTATTCCCAATCGATTACAAAACTTCTATGCATTTAATCTGCACTGAATCAATGAGGTTTTCAAGAGTTTCAGAAATTGTTCAAGTTTCTTTATCATCAAAAGTAGAATTTCTTGTCAATCTGTAAAGATTCTACAATAATTTGGTAGCACAATGCTTGCATATATGAGGGAAGTTTGTTTACGACATACATGAATTTTTATTCTTTTTCCGTCAACCAGAAGTAACTCGGAAGTACAATGTTTCAAGCCTGTGATAATCATTTCCACTCTGAAAAAGCAATTTTCTAAATTACCTCTATTCTTTTTTAATTATTTAAAAATGCAAGTACATATTTATTGACAAATGAAATAGGTTCTACATGTAAACTTTTTACAGCAATATGTGCAAAAGGTAAGTCATCATTAACAAATTGTTCAAATGTCATATAATTTTTTCCTCCAGTTTAGACGAATCTTTCAAAGTTTTATTGCTATACGAGTATATTCCTCAGAGAGAAATGTATTATTTTGCTCATGCAGAGGCATTCAGTTCTGCAACGTAAAAAATTCATTTACAGTCGTAATGGGCGATAGACATTTATTTTTCTGAACGTTTCCTTCAAAATTTAAGAAATTTGGAAACTGTGAAGAATAAATCTTTGACCTCTTCAAACACTGCTCATTATTTAATGTGAGTAGCAGATCACATTAAATTAAACATTCATAAAACGTTCTATTCTCGATAATTTATTTTAGGGATGTCGTAGCTTCATCAATGACTGTGAATTTTACTTATGGTAGTTGTGTGTTTTATCACATTTTCACTTTGTGGCTTGATAGAGATGGCTGATAATTTCTATAGCTCACAGTTTCTAATGTTAAATTTTTATTTCTTCAATGCACTAAGGTGTGTACGTACAATAATAATTAGTACAGTTTTACTCCCTGCCCCAAGTTTGTCGCTTTCTGTTAGTAGTGTCTATTAAGGAAAACATCATTATTTCATTTATGGGCAAAAGCAACATGATGACTAAATTAACTTTCAGCGGAATTGGCAACCAGGAATAAAAGAGTGCAAGTGAATTCCAGTGTGGAGAATGGCTCAGAAACGTGGTCTAATAAGAACGTTTGTGTTTGTATTAAGCGAAAATAGCAGCTTCAGGCCTTAAGCTTCAGGTTGTATTTTGCATAGTACTGCACACTGCATGCAGAATAATAGTTCAATATGAAAAAATAGGTAAAATACAGTCATTTTGATGAACTACAGACAAGCAAATCATCAATGTTAGTTACAGACTGGTAAAAATGCATTCATCAGCTTATCGTCAAGCTTAACGAATATGAAAAAACTGATTTCACTGCTGTGCTTCAAAACCTGAAAGAAATAGGCTTAAGGAGTTGTGCTGTAGCATGGAAGTCAATTATCGGTCACACACGTTGAAATAAATGACTGCAATATGCAAATATTCACCTGGACTATACTGCAGGGCACTGTAGCCTTGTGTTGCACGTTGATTTAGTGATGCACGTTGCAACAATTGACTCAGCTATATCACCTAAATTCGAGTCACGAAGTGCTACGTTGTCTTCCAACTCAATTCAGCTTTGCAGCGTTGATCGAAGTAGCCAGTGGCGAAGGTGCTAGCAACCCACTTCGTTTGGAAGATCACTACCTCCTGCTGCTACTCCTTCCCTAGCTGGTAAAAAAATTTAAGGTACACAACTGTAGTAATTTTGTATGACTCCTTTTTTGCAGTCATCACGTCTAACTATAATTTTGGATTGCATGGCAACCTCTAGATGAATTTTGTATACAATTAATCATATAATATTCTACTAAGTAATTTTTGAATTATAAGAAGTTAGTATCCGTAAAGAGCATTTTGTTTCTCGTGTGTTTTTACCTTATCAGCAACTGTGCAACGAACTTTCCTCTCCCTGTCTCGGGGGAAAATGTTGTTGTGTGCCACGCCCGATTACTTCTAAAGACCATGTTGTTCAGCATGGCAATAAATAAAATGTCATTTAATAGATCATTATGTGTATAAAGTTTGTAGAAAATTCATCATCAACAGTACCAGTGTTATGATATTCTTCTATTTAATATAAAGTTGAAACTCGTCCTATCAGAAATCCGGTATTTTTCCGAGAACATGCGCGACGTTTCCGCAGAATATGGCGTGCCGTACGGCACTCTCTCTCTCTCTCTCTGTCGACCAATCACTGCCAAACTAGTTACTATTCTCGAGTGCTCTGCTGGCAGAACACGCTTCGCTAACAACCTCCTCTCAACTCAATCACTGCAGCGAATTCTAAAATACTTCCTAAAATGGATTTCGTGCGGCCCTCGCTCTAGCCGCTCCAATGGCGTAGCAGAGACCCCTCTCCCCCGTGAATCAATTTGACAACAACTGTTAGCTTAAAATTTGAAATGCGTAATGAAATGCGTAGCTGAGCCAGGTTCTACATGCATCGTTGGTGTAAAATGAATCTAACTAAAATCACTTCAGTGAAATATACAAAACGTTGGAGAGGAGTTAGTTAATTTTATTTCAATTGAGAACTACTAGGGAAAGGTGTCAGATTTGTAACGAAATGGATCGAAAATTAATCATGTTATATGTTTAGAAATGAAGTTTGCAATAATGAAAGACTTAGAATTCAAAATTGCAAATGTTTACTCCCTAAAATCAGCATATGAAAGCCTACATTCGTCAGACATATTTTTCTGAGAGCCCGATGAGATCATTATCCTTGATTTAATATCCATACATACTTTTGCAGTTATTTTATCTAATCATCATCATTAAAACGCATATTTAGCTTATTAACGGTCATTTATATTCTTACCAGATGGGTGTTTGATAAGAAAAACAAAGGGAAACATTTATTTCTTAAAATTCATATGCCTGGTATGGGAGAAACAAAGTTTCCAATGTAGAACATCAGAGTAAAATTCACCATGCAAAAAGTGCGGAAGTTAATGCGACGATTTCTATTCTACGCTAATTTACTCTGCTCAAACTAAACTGATAGCCTGAAAATAAACAAACAAACACGAAACGAATTCTTCAATTAGAGTTTAGGTTCATATAACATGACATGCACGGTTTTTAAATCATTATTCAGCACCTTGGATAAGACTACAAATATTCCGTAGTAGGTTAAGTTCAGGAATACTTTCAGTACATGTAAAAATGCTTACAAATTGAAAACGTACAAGCGGTTGCAATGCTTAGTAGGATGAGTGTCACCAAGTAATTGCCAATTTTGACGCAATTATTCTAGAAAAAATCTTACTGGGAAATAAGAAAAACATCGGTTACTATAATTACTTTATATGCAAAATTAAATAATTTTTAAATTATTTGCAACCATGGAAGAACGTTGTATTAATTAGTGTCTGACTACTTACAGCTATTCATTGATTCTCTCTTTAGTAAATATTCTCTCTAGAAAATCAATAGTAAACCGAAGTAGACAAGATAATGTAAATAATCGAAACTTCCAATTACGTCAAGGATTAGGCACCATTGCAATGATTTGTCGTGAATCATTAAAGCTTTGTTAAGACGATTCTGATCACAAAGCGCCAGTAACGTCATGATGACCAAAGCTTTGCCCTCCGTGCCGTGACGTCACAATGGAATACAGAATATGGAGGTCGCATGTCTTTGTGGTCCTAGGAGCACTGCAATGCTATCTTCCCATCTGTGGGGATGCATTTCTTATCACAAGGAAATATTTTGACTTGTGTATTTGTTTCCATAAAGATAAGTGAGCTTTGCATGAAGTTTTGTGCGCTAAAATAACATGAGGGAAAAATCCCGTATTGAGTTCCTGCCAGTTGGCCTTGCGCTACGATATCATTCATGTAGACGTCTTCTTAGTTATTATGATCGTGACAGAAATAATCTTTATGCAGTCTGATTACGCAAACAAATTCTCTGAATTCCATCCAGGTGAAGCTCTTTACTGTAAAAATCTTGAGAGATTAAAAACACACCATGAGACTGTTGTCTTAAATTCATTAAAGAAAAATTGAATAAAGTTCACGTCTAAAGGTTTTTAAACATTTTTATCATTTAAGGTGATATATTTAGTCGTATGATCATGATTTGTGACTGAAATATTCAACAAAAATTTAGATGTCTACAGTTTTCTCTAAATTCCATATAATTGCTGTCACAGGCAGTCAAATTGGACTACCACGTGCTTCTCTGCTATGAACTTTCAATGATATGCAAGCTTCTTTGGCTTCATTGTGGCTAAATATGACCCATGACCAAAATTGGCCTCCCATTATTGCCTATTAGGAAATATTTCCTATTAGGAAATAATGTAACTTCCAGAGCACAGTTGCCAAGATTCCTGGGATGTACGAAATTTGGACCTCGTCTGCGATAGAGAAAAGCTATTTATATACGACGGTGATAAGGGAATTAATTACGATGGCTGGCATTAAGCCGTGATGGGGTTATTCTGCACAGCAGATACGCCGCGCGATAGCGAAAGGGGAACTCGGCTCTAAAAGCTTGCAGCCTGCAACTTGTGCGTTGATGTGAGTCAGGATTTGTGATGAGCTTCTGTTGTCGGTGATACTTCACTAAGTGTATCATTCAAATGCTGTCAAACAAATATACTTCCGACATAGAGAACTAGTTTCTTGTATTCGTATTAAAACTCGCCACGGCAAATGCTTCAAAACTTTGATTATCTACGTCTAAGAACTAAATATATTTTGCTTGTTTTCAGTAGTATGATACGTTGCTTAACGGATGAATGAAATTTTGTCAAACTGTTTGAAAAAAATTTACAAAACTGATATTTGTCTTTCAAAAGGATCATCATTAGATTATTTCACACGACTTTTATTTCTAAATAAAAGTAGGTGGCAGAGAGTGTTAATTTTTATTTGCAGTGTAAGAATAAGCGCCCTGTGCCTGAACAATGCCAGTTAGCTGCTTGTTTCTTTAACACACAAAATTTCAAAATTCTTTTGCACATTATCAGTGAAAACGAATGCAGTATGTTAGCATTATTTTCTGCTGAGATTATTCATTCTTATTGTCAAATAAAATTATGTTTGTCACTCTAGGTGAAACAATTTATCTTAGAACTACGACGTAAGATCAAATCTAGTTCATAGAACTTCACACCAGAAGCGTATCTCAGTTTAAACAGGGATGTAAAACACTACATGCATATCTACAACAAGTACATATATGAGCTCAGTTTATCTTACTAAATACTCGTGCAACAGACCGTCTTCAGGAAAGTAGAATAGAATTAGAGCAGGTCGGCATATTGCCGGTGAGTTGCAATGACAGAGGCTATGCAAGAGTGGCTGGAACCATCAGTCTTGGCGGCCTGATGTGTCCAATATAGTCATCTAAGCGTCATTTGTAAGCCTCAGAACCTCGTTCGATACTCTCGACAGGCCGCTGTTGGAACTCCCACCAAAACACGATCGCTTCCACCGCTTGTTCATACCTACCTCAGGTTGAACCTCGACCTCGCTACGCAAGCCCGTTTATTTCTACAGAGCTCCAGTAAGCAGGAAATGGTGGCTGAGACTCGTAACAGTCGTTGTGCTTCTAACCGCCTCGTAATGCGACAGGTTTCTAGCGAAATCTTATTGCGTACGAGGCCCTACAGAGAAGATGGGCTAATGGAAGTCGAAACCCTAACGCATATCATTTATTTTCCTGGCAGATCGTTATGCAATGAACAAGCGACTTTCGTATGGAATAATGCCTGGAGGGGTGGGACCGGTCATTAGGCTCCGCCGTGAGAATTAAGCTGATCCATATATTGACCGCCAGGGAGATTACTCTTTTTCTTTAAAATACTTGAGTGAAGTTAAACTTATTTTCAACTCCAGTAATAGAAGAAAACATTTCGGTCTGAAAAATAGTCTACTTCCACGAATTTCATTAAACAAACGGGAAAAACAAAAACAAAATACTTGAATTTATCTTCTTGATTAAATACGTGAATGAAATAATTCACAGTATAATAATCAAATTTTATATCGTTTGATGAATGTCAGCATCTTCTTGCTGGTCGTACGAGTCCATTGTAGCCAGCGGTGCTATGACGGCTACGGATTTCCTTCTCCATAATTTGCTACCGCTTACAAATGATCGATGTTTCAGAGTGGCGATGTCAGAACTCTCTCACTACTTTTCCGGTTGGTTAAGGCTGACGTCAAAAGTCACATAGTGGAACTATATTGCAGTCACATGTTAACAATCCAAGTACTTAACATTTGTTTATATTCTCGTAGGAGAATTAATAAAAATTTTACTCGTATTTAAACTCTAAAACAGTGAATGATGATCAGTATTATAGAAGAGTACAGCAGTGATTTTTCTACTAAGGACAGTTGTAAGCCTCTTATTTTACAAACAGCAATAAACAACTGTAAATTCTTTCATCCACTCAATAATTTCACGAGTAAGTCAAAATTCAACACCTTTATAATGAAGTGTCCTTGACTCTTAAACTTAGATGCCTACTTTATAAGCTTAGAAAGAGATTCAGGAAATCGAATAATAATTTTTGCAGTTCGAGTTTATCGTACCATATCAGGCATCACGTTATGAAATGAACTTGGCAACTTAAAAGTTACGCACAGATTAGATCTGTTACCAAAATCACTAGCTTTAAACTAGAATGTTGACCAATATCATCTCGCATACCGTGACCAAAAATGACTAGAGGTAATTACAAAAAAAATCTGTCCTTCTACATGAAAACATAAGGATGGAGAGCTTCAAATTCACCCTGAAGTCCAATTATGAAGGATAAGAGCTGGACGTCTGATCTCATGTCATTGATTTCCTCTTGAGAGGCGCATGATGCCCAATCTGTCTTCTGTTGCTTCATGCCAATGCCTCCTGGAGGCAACTACGTGTCACGCTCACATCCAACCTGCACCTTATCTTCCTCACGCTCATGCTGCTAATAGCTTGAGAAATTTGTCAAAGATTTTGAAATAGTATTTTCATGATAATATTTGTTTCTTTTTCTTTTAATTTTTAGGGTAAAAAGACTTAAATTACTGTTAGGGGTAATTAGGGTAAAACACACAGGTTTAATTTCATTTGTATCTTTTTTAACAATGAATATACGTTAACGAACGAATTAGATTCAAGTATTTATGCAAATCTCATGAAACTCTTACATTTTCAGTATGTATGTAAATATGACCACCGGCGTTTGCAATGACTTCTGTATGTCTAATTCAACAACACTGATCTCTAACTGCTTTGTGACCTTCATTTTCTAGAAGGGTCACTATTAAAAAGTGCTGCTCGGATCTACAGTGCAAGAAGAACATATATTTCAAAGTTTATATTGGATTTGAGCGTTTATCGTATTGTTAGCTCATATAATTTGACGTAATGGATTTCTTTTATCAATGTCTGTCACCGTCGAACATAAACTTCCTTCGTTTCAAGTATGAAATCCTTCATCGTTTCAGTATACTTGTTTGTTCTATGGCGTGAAAGAAGATTTTTTGAAAGTTCTTAGCATTCCATTGGTTTCAGAGAGTAAGAGTAACGTGAATGTAAAAAAGAACACCATAAGCTCGTCAGTAACATTCCTCCTCTATGAGACCAGTTGATGAAACGATCATCTACTCCGGAGCTATCCTCTCTTAAATCTTATTATGGTATTTCAAGTTACCTATCTTTTAAATTGCAAAGCACTATAATAGTTGTTTTTATTCCGTATGATCGAAACACAGAAGATAGAGCCCTGAAAATTCCAGTGTGTTGAACTACACACTACGCGGCAGCGTTTCTACAAAACTCGGCTCACTCGGCCAGTCTAAATCTGGGGTCGGTCTGGTCTGCAGTCTGCACTTCATTTATTTGCTTAAAAAGATCAGGAATGAAAGAGAAAAATCAACAAAATTTTAAGATTAATTTATTGAACGTCCATCTACTCCTGCTGCATCAGCAGCACCAGTTGCCCATCTTCCAGGGGGAAAAATTATTTCTACCTGAAGTTCAATGACACGACTCAACGGTTTGCTGTTCTACCCAACACTTTTCCCTCATTATTATACAGCAGAATATTTAACGTGGTCAACTGTTAAGGCTTGTAATTCTAATCAATTTTCACTATAGATTGATGTATCGGTGATCATTTTGATTCAAACATAGTTTCTACAATGAGTTTAATAAGTTGTAATACATTTGATTACCTCTTTCTACTAATAAGGATTATTGGATAGATAGGGGAAAAACTGTGAAATTACACGATGCTGATGTATATATCGACCTAAGTCATTTTCTTGTATTTAGTTGACTAGAAATATATCTCATAGATTTCATCAAATCATTTTCTTCCACCTTGAAACATAGTTACCCAAAAATTAATTTGAGGTACTGTTTTATTTTCTTCCGGAATCCACCCTGGGACAGTATCATCTCAAAGAGCTGATTGAAAACTAATGACGTGTTTTAACTATACGAGGGTATGAGAAGTCCAGCAAACTTACAGAAGTACTACAACACGCAAACCTAAGAGAACAGGCGATCTCTTCTAAATTTTAAGCTAAAACAGCCTAGAGAGCTGGAGAGAGCCAGGGCGCCCTGGGCTGTTTGCTCCGAGTCCACACACTCGCTCAATTTATCCTGATTAGTTCCCACTCGAGGCTGCGCACCAGCCTCTAGAGACTCTCCCGCTACAAATGAAAGTTCAACAAGAAACATATTCGCCCCAGAGAAATTTTACTGCCAACTTTATGGTAATCTTGGGAATGAAACTTCCTGAGTGGGATGCTCAAAAGTTAGTAAAATTTCGAGGGCCGCTCTCGATACAGTTGCTTATCTCTCCAACTTCATGAATTTTGATGTTCTGCCGGAGCATCGTAGCTAACGTACACTAGGTTATGAATCTGTATTAATTTCTCACAGCAAAGTTCGTTTACATGAGGATTATTCTCCACACTATAAAAGATTGTAGAACCATTGCATGTTGACATTGTGTTACTGGAGGAGGCTATTTTCAACGCTTTACTGCTTCTCATTTCAAGTTTTCTAATATTGAAAAAAGCTTGAATTGATGTGGTGCAAAAATAAAACGTTATTTTTGCGAATTGCCAGTGTATTTCTTGAAGACTAAATAATAATCATAATGTACTTTCTTTTTTAAAGGAAGAATGCTTTCAAATAAAAGACTCAATGATAAGCACTATGAACTTTCTGTGTCGCAAGCAAGAATATTTTCAAATAATGGACTTAGATAAGCGTTGGATTATTAAAACAATGTAAACTAGTGCGAATTCGAGCGGTGCTTTTCTTGAATACTTTTTAAATGACTATGGACAAATTTTCTTCTCATAATAATTTTAAGTTGCAGACCATGTTTTATGCTATGTCTCAAGTTGTATTATATCTACACTGTTAACTTATTTATGATATATTTGACGATGCTAACCTTAAATTATGATGGAAATTCAGTTTTTCTCCTGAACGCCTGTGAAAGCTAAAAATTTTCCTTACTGCGAAAATTTACCTTAGTCTAACAGAACGTTTCTTTCTGAGAACACAAGAGCAAACTTAGTTTCGTTTAAGTGCATACTTTACAATCCTTTACAATGTAGCTCGAGCATTAGGTCGTAAGTCATGCAAAAGAATTTCCATAATTATGCTCGATGATGATGAGTGTGCACAGAAATGGAAGACCATGTCGAAATTTTTGCGGCTTGAAGGCCGCAGAGGGGCCGGCGGTGGCCGGGGCGTGTCGGCCGCCATTATGCTCTCAATGCTTCCACTCATTACAATTTTGAGGCACGCGGTGTTCCACTATAAACCACAGAAGAGCCTCTTGTAGTGCACTCCTGATCCTCATTATACCTCGAGTCGACTTGTGAATAATTATTGGGGTGAACCACAAATACAAACTCGCGAATATGCACCGCAAATATTGCGCTAAAGAAATACTCGCACTTTTCCTGCTCGTTATATATGACCATTAAAATAATTGTTGAATCCAGTATATCGGAAATAACTCACCGATGACACCAACAATTTGGATTGGATTTCCATGTGATTTTTTTTCGAATTTGTTAACTGACTCGAAAAGCGTGTGAAAATTGATCAGCGTAGAGAAAATAGATACATAAAAAAAGAGATTTTAATTTTTTTTAATTCTTTCAAATGAAAGTTATGGTACTCTTTTTTCACAGAGTCTAGAATATTGATTGCATCTGTATAGAATTCATTTTACAGAATTTTTGTAGTATTTATGCATTATCGATCACAATGTCCATATAGAAACATGTCACAAGTAGAGCGACAGCAATATCTATTTTGAAAATTTTACTCGTCAGAGTCATATATATGAAATCTTGCAAACAAATTATTAATATTCATAACTACAGAATCTGAACTAATTTATTTAATCATGCTCATGCTCACCAACCTTAATATGAAGTTTGATTTCTTTGTTTGAATCTAATTCAGGTTTAACGAATAATCATTACGATAGAGCTTCAAAAATCTCGGTGACATCGAACTCCGGGGTCAGCTCACTGATTAGTAATTTCCTTCAGTTTTTCAATCCAAAAGCAGCATGTTGAGTCGAGGACTGTCTTCCCTTCGTAAAGAATTTATTGCCTATGCTTACGGAGTCTATTGATGCAAATCTGTGTCTATTATCACCTATATTCATTAATTTGCTTTAACCTGATGCAAATAATACCTTGGTTCCTTCTCTTTCATATTGAGTCTATCAATGGTTTTTCAGTATTTTTACAATCCGATTTTTTGACAATAAATGAAGTATTATGAATGCTTATTTGAATGAAGTTGATGTTAGATGAAATACTTTAAGGCTTATTTTAAATACGGTTTTAGAATAATCGGCAGTGCAGCACAGCAAGTGATATTAAATGCTTGAAATTAGGCAGGATATCAGTTCGTCGCTGTTTCTTGCCTTGGTTTGTATTGCAGTGAAAGTCCTCTGGTGTTTCGAAGAATAAAGTCTGGAGTAATTAATAACAACTATTTAATGTCCAATTTATTGCAATAATATTTTACTGTGTTTTTACGTTTTGTAGTTTACTTGTACGCAGCAGCTCTTTTAAACTTTTTTTTCAACTTGAATTCTCATCTTTTCCCCCGCTAGATCCCCTGCGTGATGCTACTGTTGAGTTAGTGCATACTATTATCTGTGGCTTATATTTACAGCTAAATAAAATTTGAAAAATATGCCAATAACAATGATAGATGGAATTGCAAAATGAACAATAATGATAATTATTATTGGTATATTAAATAAAACACATTTTTCAGTTTTACCCGTGGTTCTATCAGAATGTGAACATTTTCCTAGCATATATACAGAAGTTCTATTAAGTATCTTATCTACTGATAATGCAGCCGTGTAGAAGAAGGAGGATAATGACGTGAAAAAATGACTCATTTTATAGTAATCCAGTGCCTTTAGCATTCACAATACTATAGTTATAATACATGTATACCCGTTCTGAATTCATTTCAACAATTTTTCTTTAGTAACTGATAGGAAGTAATGCGACGATTCACCATAGATGTATATAAAGAAAGATAGAGAGCTAAATAGAGATGGAGATACATTGTGTGTTATATAAGTCGATAGTCTTTTATATGAACAATAGGAGTATTTTGTGTCATAATTCCTTTAATGGATGCATCGCCTGCTGGAAGTATGGCGCAAGCCAATTAATTAATCAAACTACAAAAAATAATAATCCGACACGTGTCATATAACTGATCGTTAATATTGTAGGTAATGAGGAATTATAATACAGAGAGCAGTTTATTTTCTATCTATCTATCACATTTCTTCAGTACTGCACAAAAAAAATGGTAGTTATGTAGTAGGTATAGCACTCCTAATTTTCAAAGTTCAGCAGCTAATATTCATTATTCTTTTAAAATATGGTATTCACGTCTCACCAATGCTCATATTATTTGTTCCATTATATGGAAACATTATTGGCACCTCCATTAAAATCACTTGTGAACGTAAAGCTATTCCAACACGCATCAAATCTAGATATATGCTCTGTATATTCATAAGAATTAAAAAAATCCTTAAATTTCTACATAGTCGTGACATTTTTACACGTAAATTAAAAATTAAACACTTCATATAAAACTTACTCATCAGTCAAATGTCATATTAAAGGTGAATCCAAATTTTACCATTTGGTCAAATAGTTAAATGTTCGTTGGAAAATCCGTAGAGTGTTATGTTCTGTTAGCTTGAGATACTTAAATGTTTGATGTAAAGTACGTAGACTTTCTTGACACCTAATTAGCAACATGCAATAGTGATAATAATAATAGCGTGCAACAATTAGGTACTATTTGTTTGAACGCTATATAGTTCTCTTGGAAACTTTACGGCTTTAAAGTCATAAAATTAGGGATTTTTCGATCTGTAATTGCGTTATAAGTTTGATTAGATTTGGCTAATTTAAAATTTTTATAAAGACGTATTTATTAAAGATTTACCACGAATTATTCTGCTCTAAGCAAATAATTTTCATGAATATACACAGAATTTCCATTCTGCATGTTATCTATCTATAACATGGCTTAGATTATACCCATGGGAATTCCACGGTTTCAAAGTGAGTAAATTAAGGATGTATGAAATAAAATACATTTTTCACTCATACCCGTAGTACTATCATAACCTGAATATTTTTGATGAATATTTAGATTTGACTGAGTAAGTAGTAGTAGTAACAAGTTGATATTATTATTGAGATGAAGGTATTAAAAATTTACGAAGAATTATTGTGTTTCATACGAATATTTCATATATCATATATATATATATATATATATATATATATATATATATATATATATATATATACAGAACTTTCATTCTGTATTTATCTACGCATAACATGGCCCAGATAGTACCTGTTCAAATTCCTTGGTTTTTAAGTGATGAAAAATGAATACACTGTTTTGAATGTTTATTACCCTTTCGTTAACGTAAGTACAAAAATCTTATTGGTCTCAATTTCTTCGGAATTCCATTTCCTATTCAGTTGTGAAATATTATTTTGATACAGATTTTATTTGTTGCACAATATGCATCTCAGTAAAGACAACCAATTTGACCCTTGCGCGGAGAAACAGAAATATTCTTTTTACAATAAAAAAAGTTCAAACCTATCTGGAAAAATGGGTTAAAAAGTGAAAACAAACATTTATAGATAGAAATTAACAACTAAAACAAATAATAACAAAACAAAAACTCTTCAATTTTGTATCATCTTTTACCTATTAAAAATGTTCACTATTTTTTTCTTAGCAATGTTGTCATCTTTCTCATTTTCCTTAAGCGCATTAACGTGATGAGTTATCCTATCTCTCATATCTTCCAAGTCTCTTAGAGGTGTTGCGAATACCAAGTTCTTCAAATAGCCCCAATGGAAAAAGTCTCACGGTATGAGATCGGGAGAACGGCAAGTCCAAATTATGTTCTTTGAAGGTAACACGACTGGAGAAAACTACTCGGATCTCTTCACTAAGATAATTGTCCCACAACTAAGAGATGCCACGAGGAACAGGTTTAATCGTGTCTGGTGGATTCGAGATGACGCTCCGTACCATAGAATAATTATTGTTAGAGATTTCTTACGAGAAACTTTTCAAGAACGCGTGATTTCGATTGGCCACGCAATTGAATGGCCACCACGTTCTCCCGATCTCACACCGTGTGACTTTTTTCTATTGGGCTTTTTGAAGAACTTGTTACTTGCAACACCTCCAAGAGACTTGGAAGATATGAGGGATGGGATGACTCATCACGTTAATACGCTTAAGGAAAATCCTGAACTTATTAGAAGAGTAATGGAGAAAATGAGAGAAAGATATCAACATTGCTAAGAAAAATATGGTGGACATTTTTAATAGGTAGAAGATGATGCAAAAATGAAGTGTTTGTTATTGTGTTATTATTTGTTTCAGTTGCTAATTTCTAATTATAAATGTTTATTTTCACTTTTTAAGACATATTTCCAGATAGGTTTGAACTTTTTTTAATTGTAAAAGGAATATTTTTGTTTCTTCTCGCAAGGGTCAAATTGGTTGTCTTTACTGTGATGCATATTGTGCAACAAATAAAATCTATATCAAAATAATATTTCACAACTAAATAGAAAATTTAATTCCGAAGAAATTTATACCAATAATATTTTTCTACTTACGTTAACGAAAGAGTAATAAACATTCGCAAGAGTGTATATACTTTTTGGGCCACCCTGTATAATATACAGGGTCACCCTGTATCTCCTTCGCTCTGTATCTGTGTGTGTCCGTCCCATTATTTCCTATCTATTACTGAAAAAAAATTATTAAACTGAAATCAGAAAGGGTATGCATGTATTACTAGCATTGTATTGTGAATACCAAAGGCGCTGGATCACTATAAAACACGCTATTTTTCCCGTTATCAAATTTCTTCTCTTGTATGGCCATGTTATCGGTAAATACTGTACAGAATGGAAGTTCTGTATGTATTCATGAAAAATATTCATATTATGATACTAAAACAAAAATATTTATTTTGTTTCAGATATCCTTAATTCTATCACTTTAAAACCAGTAATTTCAACGGGTGCTATCTAGGCCATATTATCAGGAGATAAGATACAGAATAGAAGTTCCGTGTACATTAATGAAAGGTATTTATTGAAAACCCATTAATTCATGTTAAATCTTTGATACATTTGTCTTTAAAATAATTACAAATTAGTAAAATCTAAATCTTGAAATTTCCACGGGAACTGTCTAGTACATATATAATCATTGCTATAGAAGGATGATACAGTAACATGGAGTCAACGTTTGTGTTGTTGACGGTGCTTTATTTGAAAAGGTTTGCAGATATACATGATTTTATTCCGTTACATATTGTAGATATCGAACACGATGTCATTGTTCCACAACTACAAGTACAATATCGAATATTCAATTGGGTTAGTTTACATTTAGCAGTGATCATTTGTGTTACAATTATGAGGAGTACGCGAAAAAGTTTAAAACATATTCTCTACTTGAGTTTTAACATTTTACAGAAACTTGACCAATTCTTTATTGATATGAATAAGCGGCTGCCGCTCCTTCACGGTCTGAGAGACGCAGATTTATTGCACGACATTCGTAGGCATCATTGGTGGAGACTACAATAATGCAGAGATTTGATCGACTAATTGGCTGAGTTGAGGCTTGCGTGCAGCTCTCTCACGCACCAGCACGCTGACATGAGGTGCACTAATACAGGGAGGTGCATGGGGGCAGTGCACTAATACAGGGAGGTGCGTGGGGGCAGTGCACTAATACAGGGAGGTGCGTGGGGCAGTGCACTAATACAGGGAGGTGCATGGGAACAGTGCACTACAGCACAATGAAATACATGGTGCACAATTCTCTAGAAGGAGTCAGGCAAGGTGCAGCGCCCCACAGTGTGGAGGAGCATGAATTAACACGCTATGCTCAATTAACATTATAGAATTCTGCAGTTCATCACAAAGCTGAACTAATTCGTAACTTCTACTATAAAATTCCTAGGTCGTGTAATGCCCGGATTCCTCATGAGTCTCTGTCACCGATCACTCAAATTTCAGCAATGAGCTGGTCTGCACTTTTTCTAAATACTAGTTTATAATACGTGATTTCTGAAAGCTATGTCCATTTCACCAAGCATAATGCGTTTTCACACCTAAAAAATTGTTTAAATGTGTACTCAACATGTTTTTAGTCCACCATTCCCGCAAGTTCTTCATACAATTCTGTTGCAAAAATATGATTGCCACGAATGATATTGGCTTCTCAGTTTATCTTCAACGTATGCGTAATAAACCTTAGCATAATCTGTAATTTTAGGGAACGTTTTGAAAGATTAGTATTGCTCCAAATGTGTTAGAACTCTCTGTATAGCTTTTTACCTAAATTTATAAAGATGACTGTTTTATCTTTAAGATCCATTTTAATGTTAATAAAAACCTGAAAAAAATGTAGAATATTTAGCTACCCTTAAGCAGTAGAGGCAATTTCAGCACTCATAAACGGTTGAATGATGGTGTATGGAGAGCTCTGTTTGACCAAATACAAGAATGTCTAAAAATAAAGAGAATTTTATTCTTTAATGATGGCTTTCTTCCTCCTTTTCATCCTTATGGTCTTTACTACCTTGAGGAATTAACTTATGCTAAATTCAACTTTCTGAACATGAATTTTCAGTAATTCCTCAAACTACTCTCTAATTGATAAAATGAATAAGACGAAGAAGTTGCTGGTTTCTCTTTATTATTCAGAGAATAAGAGCAATACACGATGAGAGAACGTTATCTTATGCGTATTCGAGGGTGACTACCTAACAAACCAATACTCACAGACAACCTACTATTCTAATACATTTATTCCTTAGGCCCTAGAAAGAAGTAACCGCACTGCAAAAACAAAGGCGCATAACATCACCATAGAGTTAAGAAGTAACCTTTCGGTATTTCTAACCGCTGAATCCTGATATTAAACCTAACACCTCCTAGCCAGATGAACGCAACGACAATGTCAAAGGGAAGCTCATATACTTCATGTTATATCCAGCGTTTAAAAGGTACCAAAACTCTTTGGGGTAAGAGAATGGGGAATGAAAGGTTGACTGATAAGAAACGATATCAATTAAAACATGATGGTAGAAGAAATAAAAATGCTGAAAAAGTTAAAAACCATTTTGCGTAGCCAAAAAATCAACGTTCAAGTCTACGAGAACACGAATGTGAATACTCGTTATTACAAAATTTAATTTAATTTCAAGAAATACTTTAATGTATGAAAAAATCTAAAAAGCAAAAATATGAAAAGATAAGCCTGTCTGCTATTTTCTGAGGCTTTCATTCACGTATCCACTTCATTCTATTTATTGATGAGCCGCCACTGCATATATGCATTCGTAAATTTCTCTGAAGACTTTTTTTCAAACCAGATTGGCTTAAATAAACTGAAAAAATAAAGCAGTATGCAATAGAAATGTAGATATCCCCAAGTTGTCTAAAATGAGTAGTTTCTCTTCGAAAAAACTTAAATAAAATACATTTTCTGTGAAAAATTTGACGAGAACTATTTTGTTTGGTAATTTGAATTTGCTTTAGCTATTCATCCTCTTCAACTTAACCCTTTAGCGACCAATTTGTTTTTCTAGTTTCAAAATTTAAGCTCACAAAGACCGTCTGTACACTGAGCTGAGAGCCAGGCAGCCAAAAGAACGACGCTGTAACATGCCGAAGCGTTCAAACCTAGTGGCAACCTCATATTGCTCACTGTTTAATTATTAGAACAATTCTCCCAAAGACCGTGAAAGGCGACCAAATAGTCCACTTGGTTGCTAAAGGGTTAATAAAAATGCAGTTTAATATTTATCATATACTGTACGTTTATATATGGCATATTGCTTTTAAAACATATCAAGCTCGGTTATAGGCCTATACCGTATATCTGTATTATTCCTCTCCGTTGGTGTAAAAGTGTGTGAAATCTTGTACAAATAAATTTATTGATATGATAAAAGTTGCATTCATGTTTTGTCATTTCAAAGCTCTTATACAGAGGTATGATAACGCAGTGCTCTTCAAAGCGTGGGTCGCAACCCGCTGGTATGTCACGTAACCATTCAAAAGGGGTCGCAAAATGTAGGATCATACTTTTCTAATGTATGTAATAATGTTATTTCATAAAAAATATATTCATTTTAACGGTAGATAATTGACAGTAGACCTAATTTCTTTATAAACATTCAATTTTCTGCTATATTTATATTTTATTCTTTATTTTGCCAAAGTTAAAGGGATCGTACAAAAATAAAATCTTTTAAAGACGGTTGCGACAGATAAAAGTTTGGAGACCACTGCAATAACGTAAAGCAAGATCAATGTACTTCAGTGTTCCGGATCAATGGATGAATATCATATTCCGTGGCGTGTGGTAATTGATTCGTCGTAAGGAATGTAACATGATTGTTGCATGATTGGCTAGATGAGGAGTGTAACATGACTGTTGTGGATGCAATGAAAGATTTCTTAGTGTATACATGGAATAAGCGACAGGGATGTTGAATAGGCATTTTTCTTCAATGTGATTACCTGCTAAGCATGAGGGGCTGTCTGTGACAAGC
>VCRD01004717.1:0-14251 GCA_006783055.1 Trinorchestia longiramus
CCCAGTGAGCGTCATTGCTCCGTTATGTAGCCCTTTCCCAGTGAGCGTCATTGCTCCGTTATGTAGCCCTTTCCCAGTTTTGAAGAACGATAACATTCTTGTAGAATATGACTTCTCAAAGTGCTTGGCCCAACTATATCGGTGGATTCTTTTTTATCATGCGATAACTTTTTCGAATTTTCATGGACATTTTTCATATGTAATAATTAAATCTGGGATTAATTTTTAAATGGGTTAAGCTTACAGTCGTCTCTCCTATTATGTACACAACTCTAATAATAATGTTTTTATAAAGTTTTACAAGGGCAGCCATCATAGCAAAAAACATCAGTGAACAGAAGTTATCGTTCTTGCTACATCATGAATGTCGCTTATGTGTTATGATTGGATGCCTTGTGTATACGTCACTGACGCGTCACGGCTTTTCATGACACGAGTGTCCTCAGATTTCCTGAAGGATCCTACTATGATTTACTCTACGGTGTCTCTTTCCACTGTGCATAGTGGCGAAGCCTTAGCATCGCTACTGTGTGAGGGAAAATTCAAGGTCGGATACTTTTTAGACATTCCCATGATGGTAGTAAGCTGGAGGATGTTGAATGTGTGAGAACATTAAAATGTTCTCATCTTAATCATGGTTACAGTAGTATTATACATTATATGACCTATCCCAAAGCGTAAAAATCGTTCTAAAACCATTTTCTTCCCGGGACTGATGACGAAGTGAAACAAATATATCTAGTATCGTATTAAGATTTCCATGTATTCAACTTTTTATGCAGTCATCATGTGGGGGGAGGGATCACCATGGAATCAATTAAGAAAATTGGAAACAATCGGTTTGTAATTTCCCAACGTGTATTTTATTGTAACGCGTTACCCTTTTGCATGCAGGCACTACATAATAAATGAGTCATTATTCTTTTGAATGTTTGCACAAAAATTGTGTGTTTAATGATTCAATTTAACTAAGATTGTACAGAAACTAATGTTTATTAGTTACTCGGATGCAGACCAATCGAGTTGAGATCATACTGGAGTATTTGGGCAACGAAATAATCATTTTCCTAATTGAAATTCCTTCAATTAAACCTATTTTCGATTTTTTATACTTCTAACAGGTACAATTTTCGAAACATAATTCTTTATTCAGTTAAAATGATGAGCACATAGTGATATTTTTAATTGGTGTACAATTTTATTCCAGAAAATTGTTTCAATCGAATTTGTAAAGCCTAATAGGTGTTTGGCTTTCAATCAGTAGTAGGGATAAGACACTGTTTTATATGTAATAATACTAACTGCATTGTAATATTCCATGTGTCTTGCCTGTAATAAACATAAAAGTAATAAAAGTAAAATTTTCGAAAATTTTATTAACAAATTCGATGAAACAAATCAATTCTTGTGGCTATGAAAATCTCACCAAATCAGGTGGGACAAATAGAAAGGAAATTAAATCTAACAGCTCAATCGAGAAACTTTAGATGTTGTATGCGCTTAAGTATTGTTCAATCTTGCATCTAAAAATCATTCCCAATGTTTTTTATATCAAAAATTGGCTGCTGTGTAAGGATATTAAAACTCAGAAACGACCTGGAATATAAAAATAATTTTGACACATAGTCTAATCATAAGATGAAGTGAGAAGTTAACTTCAATCACGTATAAAAACCACTGTGAAGAATTATAATAGCATCATTGTTTGGTAAAAAATGGCATGAATAATGATACGTCTTAGTGTCTCAAATTCTTTCTTTACTTTAGTTCTTTTTCAACACTTTTTTGTTAGAATTTCGAAGTAACCGGTTCTGTTTTTCTAACTCCTAAAATTTCTCTATGCTTCTAAAATCGGTGCAAAGTAAATCGCTCGAAGGCCTTGTAATGAAATTGTAATTGCTAAAAGAACCTAGCCCAGGCTTCGTAAAACACATTTCTAGGCGTTAGCTGTCATCGAAAACCATTTTCCAGGGTTTATTTATCGGAGTTGCTAATATATTTGCGAAAAATCATAATTTTCTTTTTAAGTTTTGCCCAGTGGCGAGCAGCCTGTGCCTTAGGGGTATTTCATAGGTCAATCAAGTCCAAGGCTCATCAAATTCTAGAGGTAGAGCCATAGGCCAAATGGACAGTCTGGCAGATTTAGCCTTCAATAGTATATAAGTTCTGACAAACCTATTAATGACGAGAATTACCTGTGGGCTAAAAATTTTTAGTTATAAGTAGAGGTGGTGCGGTTATCTGCATCCGCATCCGCTGATATCCGCATAGCTTCTCAGATCTGTATCTGTACTTTTTAATACGGATGTCGTATGGATATCTTAAATAGTGTATTATTATAATTAAAAGTTAATAGTTCTTCATTATGTAGATATTTGGAAATCAGTCAACTAAACTTGATGCGTTTAATGAATACTTCTTGTAGGGCTTGTATGATGCATAGGACACAACTGAAAACTAATATGTTATTGTGTATGTAACCGACTGGAAACAGACTGGGCGCAACGGGAGTGAACATGTAATGCTCTCTGGGGTTGTGTTGTCAGCTGTCACGGTGTCAATTAATTGTGTTCCGCATTCAAGCAATGTAGTGCAGGGGGTCTGCATACGCTTATTCATTGTTGGTTTACTGACTAAAAACTATTGGTAAGTTGTGTAATGAAGTAAATATTTATTTTACTAACTTCGTACAGTATTGATTTAATAGTCGTTCAGTAGCTGTCCAAGAAGAGTTAATAAAGATCGAAGAACGGCTAAATGTGCAACAACTTAGTGTTGTTCAAGACTGCAGCTTACGTATATTAGAGGGGTCTTCTGAAATAAAAGAGGCTGTATGTTTGCACGTTGTCAGTAATAACACAATAAAGCTACTTTTTGCATTAGATAATGTTCACTTAAAGAACTGTATTGTCCTCAAGCCTGTTGATGAGGCAGAGCTCGTGATAATTTGTTGTGATTTTACACTAACAACAGGGAAAAAGAAATTTCTACTATGGAGTTTTAATTTATATGAACATTGTTTAAAGAATGTTGAAGCAGCCCTATACATCTTGTTGATATTTTTACATGAATAACTTGAATAAATGTTTTTTTGAGTGTCACTCGATCAAGCAAATGCAGCTCGATCGCTTAGTCAGTTATCTGGCGGTTGTACCTACTCATTTATCGGCATGACCAATGCTTGCTAAAGAAAATAAGAAAATCCGAAACAAGCAGTCGGTATGCCATCACTTTATTTAAAATTGTATCGAAAAATTAAACTAGAAAATTTCTTTTTTATATGGGAGACAAAAGTTTTTCCATATGCTAGGTGACCAAAAACTACGCCCTCTGCGCAATTCTGCTGCTCATAAGCTCTTCATTCATTTTCTAATTAATTTTATTTTACCTGAAATGGCAGAAGCAGCGCCTGTGATGACAACCACAGTCGACCTCGATTTTCCAATATATTCCAGGAAGAATATACTGTGTCAAACAGTTTTACAATACAAGATCGTTGAAGAAAATCCAGGAGATTTTCACGTACCAGTTTTAAAGTTAGAAATCCTCTTCCAGAAGCAGAATTTTGAACTGGATGGATCACGTTGAGGAGTAGGAATTACAAGAATGTCAGTGTAACGAGTGAATACTGTCCGAGCCACTCTGGACATGACAGGAAGCGTACATTCGAGCTAGTCAGCCAAGTCCGAGACGCTATTTTTGCAACCAAAATCAGTCCCAATGTATATTACGTACGACTGGCAGAAGAATACTAGCAAACAATGTATAAGAATACTCATGAATGCAGACAAAACAAACTGTAACAGCTAAAAACAAACTGCAGGAAAGGCTATTCAAGATACTGGAGACTTTCAGTCCCAAGATTGATTTTGAGTTGGCCCTTCAAATCCCAAACGTTAGCTCCAGCTAGATTTATTTCTATGAGCTTCTCTGAAGAACCTAATGTACGCAGGGAGACCCAAGACCATCACTGAACTCATAGAAACCACCAGGGGTCAGACAGGAGCTATTCAGCTATCTGTTTGTACTGACTTTTTGGACAACTTTATGCTGTGCTTCAAGAAATGCATGAAGCTAAATGGAGGTCTTCTCGAACACATACTGTAGGATGAAGAAAAAAGCCCAAAGATCATCACATTGTGTTTCGAGATTGAACGCAATATATTAGGGATAACTAACGATTGAATAAAATTCGAAAACAAATTAAGAAATGAAGCCTATAAAAAGTAAATGGCATCGTAGACCGCGCGCGACTGTCAAGTCAGGTTCGTTTTTCCTTATTTATATGTCTATAAATGCCACAATTTTTGGCCACCGATGCTATTGGTGTATTTCTAATGAATGAGGTTAATGCGAACTTAGTATTATTTCTTAAAAACGGGCTTCAAAATCGTTTTATATATTCAGAACATTAAAATGTGCATTTCGATGCTAAATTCAATTTAAAACTATTAATTTCCTCATTTTCCGATTATCAAGCGTCATCAAGAGACAACTACCTCAGATGTTTTCTGAAAGCCTTCACCGTAAGACAGAGAGTAGCTATTCAGTCAGAGTGAGTTTCAACTCAAGATGAGTAATTCACATATTAAATCAGTACAGCAACAAAGAGACCTTTGGGATTATTATCACTGAAAATATGAACAAAAATGCATGTGAGTATGTGCCTGTGGGGATTAAGGCTTGTGTGGGATTGACGCCTTAATTTTAGATGACATGAGACTTGGGTAGCAGCCCAAGAATTAACCATCCGGCTTGTTCCTGTTGTCACATTTTATTCTATTGTATTCTTCTATTTTGCTTAGACCAGATTTAGAAAATTTTCAAACTTTATTGATCATCGAGAAGCTGCTCACCTGGATGTAGTGTCGTAGTGTATTCAACCCGTAACGAATTTTGAGGGAATCTAAGGGCCGTGTTAAAAAGGCGTTCACATACATCAGGGGCAAATAGGATCGATTAGGGGAATTATGCTAATGAAATGTGTCATTTCAAGTGTGTAAGAAAACTAATAACAAAATTTTCGAATACATTATACTGATCTTTGACTTGAAAGTCGAGACAGTCAGGTATAAAATGAAATAAAGGACACACATTAATGCAATAAGTGTTTAAATAAAAATCGATAAGAAATATGCTGAATTAAACTTTGTCTAACTACATCATAAAACCGAATCCAAAGCCAAACGTTTCGATTGGATATAAAATCAATGAACTACGACAGTTGAGCAAAAGCTTCGTCCTCCGTCTAAAACGGTGTACTGAACTACATACAAACGTCGTGAAGGCGCATGTTGTTGATCGGAAAGCTCCATACGATTCGTAAAGTCAAAAACTTGCGAAGAAAAATTAATAGCGACATGATATAAACTGAACTAATCCCGTGTTTTTTTGTTTGCGAAGAAATGAGAAATCGATTTCAATATGGATATTCATCAAGGGTTTTCTGGGCTGGACAGTGCTTACCATGATGATGGACGAGTTTCTTTGAAACTATTTAAGATTTGGTCGAATCGTTTTAGTTGTAATTTGACTCAATTTTTTTAAATTCATAGCATAACTGTACCATGAAAACATCTCGTTCCTACGACATTGCTTATAATGAAAACAGGTGAAGAGGGCTACGGCTCGTACTATATTACGTCAAATGAAGAATATTCTTTGATGAAATTATGAAGTTTGGTATCATAGCATAAGCACGCTCAGGGCTTCTGCTAAAATTTACGTAGACAGATGACATCATCAATCGATAAAGCTTTAGAGAAATCGAATAATAAATTTATTCAACATTTATAGGTGCATTACTCTAATCAAAAAATACATAACTTAAAAAGTCACATTTTTGCATGAAAACTACATAGACAGCCATTATTTAAACGCAAATGCAAGGATTCTTAAATATTTCCGTTTGGAAGAACTTAGTCGTATCAGTGCTCGGGTGGTCGTAAGTTTTCGAAGTTTCATCAAGAAAGTCTATGAGAGACGCTGAGTTATGGGGCCATTTATTCCATTCCAGAAGCCAATTTGGTGAGTATTTTGAACGAATGCCTCAAACAGATAAGGAATTTCCACAACGCACAAATATGAAACTCAAAAATGCTACGGAATCAGTTATTTATTTCTGCTTCAAATGGTTATTACCTTCATTACAGCTGACCCAATCCATTACAGCCCAATACACAGAAGTTTGGATTTTCAATAGAATAGATCATTATAGCAGAGATTCATTCGCTGTATTATAACATATGGTGAGAACATTTTGCTTTCTAGACAAGAGGAACAGCTTAAAAAGAAAATAACAAATTTCAATTTTGACTTACAAAATACAAGGTGTTCATAAAGTCTCTACCATTTCAAAAACTTATTACAAATGCAATTGTTAAGATATTTGATTCAGATTTGTTCTATTGTATTTAGTGTTGGTTTAAGTTTTTACTCACATTTTGCATTAGTGTGTTTCAGGAATCCTGTTTGTGAAACAGGTGCTGTTGAGACTGAGAAACTTTTATAAGCGACTTCATGGACACCCGGTATATTTATATACAAGTTTAAATCTAATGACTAGAATCGTCAAAGAACTATTGACCCAGCAGGTGTGTAATATGTCTAGGTTAGTCAGCTAAGAAAATTATTGATTTAAATTTTCAGATGTAGAATTGACATATCTCTGAGAAATTTCTTCACATGTTCATATCTTGCATTTTGCTCTCCAATTTGCAGCAAAGTGGGCTTGTCACTTTGCGTTCTGTTATTGCGCATTGCTCCGTGACCACCAGTAGGAGGTACGCAGGATGCTGTTTTGTTGTCGCTCGGGAGAACTGCTTCTGTGTCACGAGGTGGTCCCATCAGTCCCAACTGTCAGGTTGAAATTTGACGTTAAGAACGTCTTCCAGTGAGAAGAATTTCCATGTAACATTCTGCTGTATATTACTGAGAATACTTCTCTAACCACTTGCTGCTACTATGCTTCATACTAGTTTTAAGTTTTGCGTTTGACCACTTATATATCTTTATGTTGATGTTGGGTGGACTTGAATTTTTAAATGTGTTTTAAACTGTCAGGTTTTTGCTCGTTCTGGGAAAATTTGAAGCATTAAAATCGGAACGTGTCAAATTGCTGGCTCTGTGTTCATTCTGTCTGTTTGTGAATAATTTTAGTCCATCCTTTAGTAATACTTGAATACTCGTTGGTTACACTGTAACAAAAATGTAGCAAAATAACGTATGATTAAAGTTTCCCATTTAATAGCTTCTTGAATTTTTTTCATTATATAGAAACTAAAACTTTGTTCTACTCTATTTTTTGCAGGTAACTACATTGTGAGAAAAATGCAGCCAATAAATGTTAATTTATTGTCACAGATACCTAGCGTATAGCGAATGACACATCACGAGACTTAACGACTGACTCGCTTGTTGGTAAATCTCGAACTAGACTGAAACTTTACTCCTGATATTCATTCCAACTCATTAAAGGATACAAAACGTTGTTGAATAATGTCGCGAATTTTCACGCCACAAATTTACGCGACACTTCATGAATAAAAGTCAAGGTTTTTTAATCTAATTTATTTACTTCAACTTAAGTAGCAATTAAATACGTTTGTATTTAATTGATTTTATTACCTAATTTGACAACTTGACCGTCAAGATAAAAAATGGTTAAGGGTTTTAAGCCGTCCCTCCAATAAAACTGGGATCTTTTCAAGCAATTAAGGTGACATTTAAACTGAGGTGTGCAAGAGCCAGAACGTAAATAGAAAACTGGAGAGAACGGCTGGCATCAGCACCCCCACGCTCGAGTCCGTCGGTCCCAGGGGTCTAGAGCCGGAATGGCAGTCCATCATCCGAACCGCGCTCAATCTGAATCTTAGGTAGCGTACGCTGAGCTCCAGTGGCAAAGGCACCGATGAACCGTGCTCCAAGATTGCAGACGCACGACTCTGGCCTCCCACTTTTGCCTGCCGCTAAATGATAGATTCTTATGAAGTTCTACGGAATACCGGATAAAGGTTGCTATTAATGCCAAATGTAATTCAGGGACCTAACTGCAGACGAGTAACCTACCACCGACAGCGAGGACTTATGCACTGGAAAGAGTTCGCCCGTCGCTGTCCCAAAGCTGGTAGCAACCACCGAATGTATTTGTACTGTTGAAAATTAACGAATTAATTACTCTGTAATAATGGACTTAGCAAGAAGAATTTCAGTATGGTGATATTTCAGATAACTTACGAATGCTTGATACAAACCTAAAAGATACGTGCTCTTTCAGTGTTTCCATCGGAAACTGCTAGGCGTGTTAGAATTTTTAAAGATAGACTGAAAATAGTTAAAGAAGCGTACTCCACATAGATAGTAAAGAATAGAAGTAGTTTTTAAGTTTAGAAAGAGGAAATTTTAATTTGCAGAGTAGAATTCTGAGTTGAGTTTTTTCAGACCCTCATTAATAGACGAATTCACTCGTATTTAAGTTATTTTAATTAAAGTTAGACAATAGTCTAAGTTTAAGTTATTTATTTAGAGTTCTGGTTAAACCAGTTAAAATATGGAGTACGCGTCAGACAATTGGTGCTAGGTTGCACAGCAAAACAAAATGAAAGAAATTCTATTCAAAAAACGAAATATAGGCAGGGGAAAGCAAGGAAGAAGTAGTACGTCACGTCTGCCGACGATGGAGCAGGATCAGTTTCCACCATCAGCTCGCATCCGGACGACCCCACACTTGCATCGAATCCTTGACGTCTGTACAGACTAGACAAATGCAATACGGACAATTTGGGCGGTTTGGGACTCGATGGAACCTCTGAACGCGACGGTGCTGAAACTCTTCAAAAATAATAATAATAATACCTCGCTGACACTCTTCAAAAATAATAATGATCCTCTCACTATCCATCCGCCTCTCATTATATAGGTACTTTTTCTACTTATTCATAGTTCTCTGTATGAGTACAGTAGTTCGGAAACTACATTAATCCTATCGAAAGTGCAAATTTCGATAATAATATAAACTGAGTGATCAATTGTTTCTATTTTGCGAAAACTTTTAATGCAAAGGTAAACAAATATTAGAGGTCGCTTGACTACAATGATTCTATGTATGAATGCAAAGAATCTATCCTCAAATAACTCAGAAAGGTTCCAATATCGTACAACAGGCTCATAATTTTGTCTTTAATTTTTTGGGAGTGCAACTTTGCTCAACTGAAATTTTTAAAACAGTCGATTGATGGCATCGTTGATGGGTAAGATACTTTGTTAACAGTTCATCTTGTACAGGTTAGGTAGACACCGACTTTAGGAATGTTTGCATCTTATGACTTCAACGACGGTTGTAAGCGTGTTGCCGTCAATACTCAACGCAAGTAAGGGACCGAGCTGCATCCTGTTGCTAGCCATCCATTAACACAACACCACGATCATCTGAAGCCCACTCTGCCGTTTCATCGAGACAGCTACTACACAGCAAACCTTTCAGCTTTTGGTTATCGCTAATACAGCACAATTAGCTCAAGAGCCTCAACAATAAATTTGACAATAGCTTCTGCATGAATTTTCTACGATGCACCAAATCCTAATGCTTAATTCGTCCTTCAATTTTGAATGGACGTGCGGCCGACTAAATATGTGTAGAATGAAGCGCAATTTATTATAGGATAAATTGATTTTTGTTTCATTCCAAAACAGAGAAACACAAACAGAACTGGAAGCGGTGCTCTTTTTGAATAGACACAAATGAATAATCTGTGCTATCATTATAATTATAAATATTCGAACATGTTTGCTCCTGTTACAAGAGATCGTGATTGCAATTTATTTGTTTGGTATCGTTTGAAAATCAATTTACGAGTAGGAGTCATTGTAAAAATACTTGTATGATTTCATAAATTTGCTCATAAATGTCATAATTGTTCCTCAGGGGTTACTTTGTTTCACATTAGAGTTTATACTAATACAGATTGTCAATAACATGTGCTTGGAAAATTGAGGTAAAATTACCACTACATAGCGTGTTATTCTTCTACATCAAATATTACTTGGAGGAAATGGATAGGTAGTGATATAAAAATCTCACGTCAACGGTGACATGAGATATGTACGTCCGTGTTTATAAGACACCCAAAAACTAATTCAATTTATGGGATGTAATACATTTTACTGGAAACGGTGCTGAAATTTCTTTCACATGATACGCATCGGAACCTTCATAGCCATAATTAGATTTCAAACACCTGGAGTTTTCAGTTCTCAGAACTTGAGTCGTACAACGAGCTAATAATCTTACAAGAGAGAAGATTACAGGTTATTCAGAGGTGATTGAGTTTCTTTCACTTCATATATATCACAACAAAAGAAATTAATCAATTTTTTGACAGGTTTGACAGGTGGAATGCAAGGCGACAACACACTCAGAGAAGCACTTTCACGGGGCTTGTGACTACATGTAGGGTTCTGCTAGTTTTCAAGCAAGTGATTAAAAACAGTAATGCTATGTGCATAAAAAATATATGTATGTCTTTTGTGAGGCCAGCGTTGCAAGCTCTTATTTTAAGAAGAGCTTCATCGGCATCACTCGAATAGTCCAATGTGTAAAGCTTGATGGAGGTCCACAGTAACTAAAAAACAACTACACGGTGAAAAGAATGCTGTTAAAGGGAGATTTGTTTGAGACTCATGAAGAGTATGAAGTAGGGTGTATGAAGAGTCATTTTACTATTTATTTTCAATGCTTGACAGTAACTTTGACTTCAATAATGAAATGAAGGTAATATTTTTCTAAGTTACATGATGGAAATTATACAACTCCAGCCAACTTCATGCTATTCACGCTCAACTTTTCTCAGCTAAGGTAAGTCCTTTTTAGTTGTCTATCAGTTTACTCCCAATGTGAAGATAGTAAGTACACAAATAAATTTCAAACAGTGCTTGTCGAGTTGAATAATTTTAAAGTAGGACAATTCAAGTGTTCACAAACTTATGCCGTCAGTCTAAATATTATGTAAGGGGACGTCTGTGTTTTTTTAAATACCATGTTTTTTTAAACTGAACAAATTTTGATTTTGTAGTTGTATTATACAGTTCATAATTAGTTGACAGCCTCTGATATACACCCTGAGCCCAAAAATTTTTGTCAAGTTATATGAAAAACGTTTGCTATCGACCGGATAAGCTTTCATATTTTAAGAAAATATGGTTCTAACCAACTTCTGTAAGACTCTAATGACACACGAAATGAGCGTCATAAAGTAAGATGAGATGCAAAACATGCTGTTGCCCTGAATTGCTTTTATCTTATTTCTGCTTTTCGCCCTTCGATTGTACCTCCAACTACATGTATATCACAAATAATAACATTTTTCTTTTCAACATACACTCTAGAAGGCTTTGAAAGAATTTTAAACAAATATTCGTTTACTCTATGAGAAAACACTAACTAACAACTTCCATAGCAAACGGAACTGATTTTGAGGCTGTCATCTTCTGATGGCCCCATTATTTTTAAAGTATATAAATACAGAAACAGTGGTGGATATTCAATATAAGAAAATAATGTTTACTTTTTCCGTTAATATGAATACTAATTGAGTCCTGCGACTATGCATGTCGCCATTTATGTATATACTAGATCTGTTGAAGAAAAAATCCACAACAGGTGTAGTTAGTCTCTCAACGTATACGAGTATTCATAAGAGGCCATATTGTCGCGCTACAAGGTTGACGATAATAATTACGGCCAAAAAAATAATCCTTAAAGCACAACACGTAATAGGTAGCCGGCATTGTCGGAACGCTGCGATGTAAGAAGGATACAAAGATTAATGTGGTTTCTGTCATACTCAAGTTTGGATGTCGTTCTGGGACAAGGGAGATATTGATAGGACTTACCCCATCACGGTCTTTTACTGTTCGATATTTCGGTCTTAGACATGCTTTTTGAATTGAAATAGAATTTACTATCCGCTTGACGAACGAGGGACGTTTTTTTCGACAGCCTACCTTTGTAGGTATATTCGTTCAGTTTCAGGCTCTTTGTATCAAAGTAAATTATGTTCGGACTTGCGTTCCTTCTGATAAACAACAAATCGACGTTCTTTAGATGCATACAAAAATGTTCACATTCTTTTGCGAAAGGACCTGTGAAAATAATTTTAATTTCACGTCTCATACTTTTGCTTTGGACAAACATCTGGGCAGTTTCTATGGCAAGTTCGGAATGGACAAAAATGGGAAAATTTTGTGGTCAAGTAAATTTTCGATTGAAATTCGGTATTTTGCCTGTTTATTGCAGGGAATTATTTTTCGTTCTATGTTTATTCCGAAAATATTTCCATAATTTCTGACGCTTTTTTCATTTATTTATGTGTCCAGTAAAAATGACCAATGTACTCTTCATAAATAGTGGACATACGTTTATGACAATTTATTTCAATGTCAATATTCATCAAACTTTAAATCAAAAAATTGTGCTGGTTATTGGCATGTGAATCCCCAAACTGATTTTTCCATAGCGTACACGTTTTTCCAAAGTGTAGTCAACTTTTTTGGGCTTATATGATATGGTTACATAAATTTTTACTATGCCCTAATGTTGAAACGTTCATTTGAAGAACGGGGAGAATTAACAGTCATCTCAAGTTTTATCTTGTAGTTGTCTCTCCAGTAAAATAAATTTTATTCGTGAAGGTCGTGAAGAACTATACGATCATAACAATAATAAATAACAAGCATTAATTTATCTAATTAATCAATTAACGTTGAACTCATGTGAGTAAACTTAAATTTTCGGTAATTATTTTTACGTCTCCTATGCTGTACTCATATTTATTTTCTGATTCATCAGAGACACATATTTCATTAAGAGCAAGTAAGTTACTTCAATAAAATGTCCTCAAACAATTGGACTGAATTTCACCAGCTGAAACACTCTGTAACTCAGCTAAAGCGTTCATACTCCATGAACATAATTTCTAATGAGCATTGCATCGAATGAGTGAAATTAATTTTCAAGTGAAATACAAGTCTCTATGCCAGAAACGTTAATTTTGTAAAAAAAAACAACCATGGCAACCTCACTATTTTACCAAAAGAAAATGTTCGGAAGATGGCAGCATTTAATCTGAATCTTGCTACCGAATATATAGGGAAATTTCGTGTTTCGAGGAGCTTGGAAGAGTAAATTTATGGTTTCTCCATATTGGGTTCTTGTTCGCATTGGAGGTGAATAATGGCTACCATAACTTTCGTGGATGCTATTCTGGCTAGCTGAACCATCTATCCGTCTCGCTTCAGATATCACTCCCGTGTTTCGTAGGGTCAAAATGTGCATTTCTCAGGATTAAAATGTACGTTTCCTATTATAACTTTCATCTGGAATTCTATATCTGTGGAAATACATTCAGTGGAATACCCAGGGTAGCAAGAGTACTTTTATGTGTTGAAGGAGCATTTAGAATTTGATACAATTAGGGGTACCGGAAAGTCTTGTTCTCGTTTATTTTCTTTTGTTTTCTTTAACTTTGAGTTATTAGAGCAAGGAAAAACTGACTGCAAACCTTTACTGTCAGCAACTCGAACGTCTAAATACATCTTTGCGCAAAAAAGTGTTTTGCTCTAGTGAACAGGAAAGGAGTCATTTTGCAACACGATTACGCTAGACCCCATTCTGCCAAACAACCTCAAGAAAAAATAAGGCCTTAGATTGGGAAGTTCTTCCTTCCCCACCATATTTACCAAAGCTTGCTCCATTAGATTTTTAATTATTTCGTTCTTTAGAGCATTTCACCAGCGGAAAAAAGTTCACAAATGTTCCCAAGGTTGGAGTTCAATTCCTTTATTTCTTCCACAGATGTTAATTTTTTGAAAGGGGGATTAAAAAGCTTCCAAGTAGATGGACAAAGATTATATCTAATAATCGTGACTATTTTGTTGAATAATAAAGATTTTACAGTAGTATTTCTTTCAATTATTATTCCTAACAAAAATCAGAACAGAACTTTCTGGTACCCCTAATATTTTTAAAATGTTTTTTTTGGCGTTCTGGTGCCAAAAAATGTACCGAGTATCTATGGAAATAAAACTCTTCTGAGGCATTCAGTAACATAAATTACTCACATTTTGCTTCCAGAGTTTGAGAAAAATCCACTTGACATTTATACCACTCTATTCACCAAAAAACAAATATTATATCAGTAATATGTCCTTAGTGTCACTATTTTGTTATTGCTCAACCAATTAAATGTGCTGAAGT
>VCRD01004717.1:18077-28425 GCA_006783055.1 Trinorchestia longiramus
CTCAACGTGGTCCATCCAGTTCAAAATTCTGCTTCTGGAAGAGGATTTCTAACTTTAAAACTGGTACGTGAAAATCTCCTGGATTTTCTTCAACGATCTTGTATTGTAAAAATGTTTGACACAGTATATTCTTTCCTGGAATATATTGGAAAATCGAGGTCGACTGTGGTTGTCTTCACAGGCGCTGCTTCTGCCATTTTAAGTAAAATAAAATTAATTAGAAAATGAATGAAGAGCTTATGAGCAGCAGAATTGCGCAGAGGGCGTAGTTTTTGGTCACCTAGCATATGGAAAAACTTTTGTCTCCCATATAAAAAGAAATTTTCTAGTTTAATTTTTCGATACAATTTTAAATAAAGTGATGGCATACCGACTGTTTGTTTCGGATTTTCTTACTTTCTTTTAGCAAGCATTGGTCATGCCGATAAATGAGTAGGTACAACCGCCAGATAACTGACTAAGCGATCGAGCTGCATTTGCTTGATCGAGTGACACTCAAAAAAACATTTATTCAAGTTATTCATGTAAAAAATATAGACAACAAGATGTATAGGGCTGCTTCAACATTCTTTAAACAATGTTCATATAAATTAAAACTCCATAGTAGAAATTTCTTTTTCCCTGTTGTTAGTGTAAAATTACAACAAATTATGACGAGCCCCGATATACAGGTACAGAATGCCTTATCTTCAAAAGGCAATAATCGATCAGTGAAATAAATTTACCAACCGTTAGGAACAAAACTGATTAATCAATAACTCCAAAAAAGATAATACTAGCGATGACGATACTGTTATTATAACCAATTTAAGCCTAACGTGTTCATATGATCACGCATAAATAATTGTATTCCAAACTGCTGTCAAAAGTAAAAAAAACTGCCAACTGTATTCATACCAAGTCTAAACATGTTCAGTATTGTAGCCACATATTATATAGTGCAATAGGACAGCTAGCAAGCATACGATGTAGAGTGAGGACGTTTCATTCTGCTCTCTGTCACGTATTCATTCTCACAATTTCAAAAGAAAGGTGAGTTAACAGAGCATACAATTTTCAACATTATTCCTTGAAACTTTCATAAACTAATCTATATCTGTGAAGGGTATTTTATGGCGGTTTATTTTGTATTTCAAAATTTTTAATTACCAAAAATTTTCTTTTTAATGAGGTGTGATCACTTCAGGCATTCACAGGTATATTTTTCTTTAGTCGAATTTCTCCTGTTTTTAGAGCTAAAGGACTAACACTGAATGGAATTTTGAACATTTTAGAAGAACATGATAACAATAACTATGACATCTACATTGAACCACCATCCTGCAGTAATGAAACTGACGAAGATTCAGGTAAAGAGGCTACAGAATCACTCTTGCAAAATCTCATCCACCGGCAACCAACTATTAGCACCAGCTGAGTTTCGACCACGAAATAATGGATCTTCTGATAATGACATTGAATCCACACCACTAAACAAGAAACAAGAAATATGTAGAAAAAACAACAAACCGACATGGAAAAGAAATAATAGCGCATGCAGTAATCTTCCTGTGGTAGAAATATTTGAAATATTTTTTGATACTGAAATTTATGAACTAAATAAAAAAGAAATGACCAAGTATTGTCTCAAGAAAAATTGGTCTGATGTTCGTGTTGAAATAAATGAATTAAAAATATTTATATGTATTTTCATAATCTCTGGATACAACGAATTGCCACGCAGAAGACTATATTGGTCAAGAACGACTGATAGTTACGATGAAACCATCAGCACTGCTATGCGGAGGGACTCATTTGAAGAAATTATATTATATATAATTTACATACATACACAATTTACATACATTACATAGCATTACATTTCAATGCTTCAGATAATATTGACAGCAGTGAAAAATACGTAAAATTGCGTCCTCTTATTGAGTACACTTGCAAAACAAGTTCATGAATAACTTTGTACCAGAGCAAAATGCATCGCACGATGAAGCAATGGTGGAGTACTTTAAAAAACATAGTTGTAAGCAAGCCATAAGGAATAAGCCAATGAAATTTGGCTATAAAGTCTGATACCAAAATACCGACTCCGGATACTTGATCACGTTTGATCCTTATCAAGGAAAAACACACAAAGGAAATGAGGTTCTTGAAATGAAATTTACCAAGTGTTCGGCTACAGTGCTTTATCTTCTTGACACGTACGGTGATAATAAGAAGTTTCTTCCCTATCACTTATTCACAGATAATTCGTTCACTTCCCTTCCCTTGCTTGATGAGCTGAAAATCCGTGGATATGATGGCACAGGAATTAAAAGAAAAAATCGAATTGATTCAAAATGCCCTATTACTGTGGCTACTACATTTGATAAAAAAGAGAAGGGATATTCTGAGTGTGTCACTGGAACTCTGGAATCATCAAACATAAAAGTAACTCGCTGGAAGGACAATTCTGTAGTGACAGTAGGTTCTACAGTTCATAGTGAAAATCCAGTTAACAAAGCAAAAAGTTGGTCGAAACAAAAGTGTTAATACGTTGATATACCAATACCATGAGCAGTGAAAGAATACAACAAGTCTAGGGCAGGAACTGACAGGTTGGATCAGAATTTGAATTGCTACCGTATTGGAATCAGAAGGAATGAATGGTGGTCGAGCCTATTTACATGGATGATGGATGTAGCTATACAAAACACTTGGATATTAGAACGAAAAAGAGGATCAAGCATTGATCAATTAGAATTCAGAGGATCGATTCCCATGTCATATTTAAAGCAGTTTCAATCCACACCGAAATTCAGAGGAAAGAAAAGTGCATCATCCCCTGGTGAGAATGACATGAGGCATGACAATGTTGGTCACCTGGTTCGTGAGTATAAGTGGCGCAGATGTCAAGGTGAGCACTGTAAAGCAACAGTGCACACAGAGTGCTCTAAATGTGACGTTGGTCTATGTATTCGTTGCTTTATCCACCATCATCGAAAGTAAATAGTTCTAGATTTTGAAGTTACTAGTTTTAAAGGATGGTTATGTTTTTTTCTCCTACACTAATAAATGTAATATTTCTTGTCTTGTTATTTGTTCTTTCATTGTTCAACTTTTCAGTTATTTCCGAGTTATGAGCTTCCTTTTAGTTGGAAATAGTATTGTCCTATTTTGTTTCCATAAGTGCTTAGCGTGATCATGTTATCACATCTTATAATTCAATAAATATTTATATAAGCATACAAATGAGTGTTTCCAAATGTTATTTACGCCCAAATGACGCTATTCTGGTGATCTTATTATAGTCTGAAACATTAAATTATTCCCGTCATAAATGGGTTGAATAACAAATGGATAGATTTATATATTTCATCTGCCTCTATTTAAAGGAAGTATGAAAATAAAATAAAAAATTATAGAAAAAAGTTTGGCAAAATCCTACTTAGAGCTTCAAATTTAATGTTCATCATGACTCCACAACATTAAAATAAACTGTTTTAACTCAAACAATTAAATACGGTTTCTCAAGTTTCAAACTTTAACATGCTTATGCTCTTCTTCGTGCACGTGTACATTTAGATCTTTTCACCTGACCGGAAGCTTATCTTGGACGTCAAGATCTCCTTAAAAATCAAGGACATCATTTAGGTCCTGTTAGGTATCTTCCAGTTGTATCTCAAGAAGAAGTTGACGCATTAATGAAAAGCAGCCAAGATTTTCGTCACGCTACAAAAATAACTATAGTATTAATATGATTGCATTATTCTTTTAGATAGTGCAATACAGCCATGGAAACATATTCAGTACCCGTTCCGTGCCAGTTTGGTTGGCTCAGGATGATGTATCGCTCGACAATTGACCTTAAATGATAGCTGTTGACCTTAACACTAGAGATGGCCCGGATGTCGATTTTTGAACATCCGCAGATGCAGCTGCAGACCTTCAATTTCAATATCTGCGAACGCTGATGCCTTGTTCTTTTATTCTGAGCTGTGAAAAATGAGTTTCAGCCATAATTAATGAACGGAAATAGTTATAATGTCGGAAGGAATAACTTTTTCAATGAATACAACTAATGAATAAAGTGGTTTAGTAATTTAGTGACTTCATAAATGAAATTAGACAATGAAAAATTATTACAAAAATAGTTTGAATTTAAAAGTAGTAGTATTGAGTGACTTCATCGTCTACGTTACCACGATGCAGAACTAGGACCGAACTCAAATATACTCCACCAATGTCTTTCCCCTGTCATCACACATTCGGAAAAGGCTACTACTTACATTTCTTACTTGCAGTTAATTGTTGGCAAGTTGTGTTTTGATAACAAAAATTCCTGTGCTTGCTCTGGAGCTAACCCAAATCCCTTCTCATCATGGATAGTGTCAGCTCTACTAAATAGGCACTTGCTGGCTACACTGCTGAAGGGATAGGCTAAGTAGAATATGTCCTAGCAAGTGTAGCAAATGAAGGATACGACTGGAGTGTTCGTGTGCCACCGAGGAAGAGGATCTTCTGACATTTGTATGCATTTCATTGTTTGGCATATGTCAAGCATTATGGTTGTGTGTTTGGAAAGATCTGTTTGACAACGTTTTTTGGTATCGCTATCTGAAAAGAGTAGGACACTCATAGTGCCTGCAAGGCTTTTGATGCCACAATGTACATATGTCTCCAATGTTTTTCTTTTCTTTCTCATGTGTTCAGATCCATTTTCACTGTCCTGATTGCATATTTCTTCCCATGTTTCTTCTAAATTTGCCTTACACTTTTGATGTGCATGTGGCTCCAAAAATTTCCCCTTGTCTCTCGTATCCAGAAAATTTGCGATGACATACAGGGCGTTGTCTTGTAATTTATCAAACCTAGCATTGATTTCTAACAACAGATTGGCTTTCATAGCTTTAGAACCCTGATCTTGTTCTGTGTTGCTGTCATTAAGCATCACTTTTGCAATAAAAAGTATAGTCTCTGATAAACAAGACAAGGCAGCACTGATGTTCTTGGTTACCTCATCAACAGGCTTGAGGACAATACAGTTCTTTAAGTGAACATTATCTAATGCAAAAAGTAGCTTTATTGTGTTATTACTCACAACGTGCAAACATACAGCCTCTTTTATTTCAGAAGACCCCTCTAATATACGTAAGCTGGAGTCTTGAACAACACTAAGTTGTTGCACATTTAGCCGTTCTTCGATCTTTATTAACTCTTCTTGGACAGCTACTGAACGACTATTAAATCAATACTGTACGAAGTTAGTAAAATAAATATTTACTTCATTACACAACTTAGCAATAGTTTTTAGTCAGTAAACCAACAATGAATAAGCGTATGCAGACCCCCTGCACAACATTGCTTGAATGCGGAAACACAATTAATTGACACCGTGACAGCTGACAACACAACCCCAGAGAGCATTACATGTTCACTCCCGTTGCGCCCAGTCTGTTTCCAGTCGGTTACACAATCACATATTAGTTTTCAGTTATATCCTATGCATCATACAAGCCCTACAAGAAGTATTCATTAAACGCATCAAGTTTAGTTGACTGATTTCCAAATATCTACATAATGAAGAACTATTAATTTTTAATTATAATAATGCACTATTTAAGATATCCATACGACATCCGTATTAAAAAGTACAGATGCAGATCTGAGAAGCTATGCGGATATCGGCGGATGCGGATGCAAATAACCGCACCTCCTCTACTTAAAACTAAAAATTTTTTAGCCCACAGGTAATTCTCGTCATTAATAGGTTTGTCAGGACTTATATACTATTGAAGGCTAAATCTGCCAGACTGTCCATTTGGCCTATGGCCCCACCTCTAGAATTTGATGAGCCTTGGACTTGATTGACCTATGAAATACCCCTAAGGCACAGGCTGCTCGCCACTGTGCAAAACTTCAAAAAAAAACTAAAATTATGATTTTTCGCAAATATATTAGCAACTCCGATAAATAAACCCTGGAAAATGGTTTTCGATGACGGCTAACGCCTAGAAATGTTTTTTACGAAGCCTGGGCTAGGTTCTTTTAGCAATTACGAATTCATTACAAGGCCTTCGAGCGATTTACTTTGCACGGATTTTAGAAGCATAGAGAAATTTTAAGAGTTAGAAAAACAGAACCGGTTACTTCGCAATTCTAACAAAAAAGTGTTGAAAAAGAACTAAAGTAAAGAAAGAATTTGAGACACTAAGACGTATCATTATTCATGCCATTTTTTACCAAACAATGATGCTATTATAATTCTTCACAGTGGTTTTTATACGTGATTAAAGTTAACTTCTCACTTCATCTTATGATTAGACTATGTGTCAAAATTATTTTTATATTCCAGGTCGTTTCTGAGTTTTAATATCCGTACACAGCAGCCAATTTTTGATATAAAAACATTGGGAATGATTTTTAGATGCAAGATTGAGCAATACTTAAGCGCATACAACATCTAAAGTTTCTCGATTGAGCTGTTTGATTTAATTTCCTTTCTATTTGTCCCACCTGATTTGGTGAGATTTTCATAGCCACAAGAATTGATTTGTTTCATCGAATTTGTTAATATAATTTTCGAAAATTTTACTTTTATTACTTTTATGTTTATTACAGGCAAGACACATGGAATATTACAATGCAGTTAGTATTATTACATATAAAACAGTGTCTTATCCCTACTACTGATTGAAAGCCAAACACCTATTAGGCTTTACAAATTCGATTGAAATAATTTTCTGGAATAAAATTGTACACCAATTAAAAATATCACTATGTGCTCATCATTTTAACTGAATAAAGAATTATGTTTCGAAAATTGTGCCTGTTAGAAGTATAAAAAATCGAAAATGGGTTTAATTGAAGGAATTTCAATTAGGAAAATGATTATTTCGTTGCCCAAATATTCCAGTATGATCTCAACTCGATTGGTCTGCATCCGAGTAACTAATAAACATTAGTTTCTGTACAATCTTAGTTAAATTGAATCATTAAACACACAATTTTTGTACAAACATTCAAAAGAATAATGACTCATTTATTATGTAGTGCCTGCATGCAAGAGAGTAACGCGTTACAATAAAATACACGTTGGGACATTACAAACCGATTGTTTCCAATTTTCTTAATTGATTCCATGGTGATCCCTCCCCCCACATGATGACTGCATAAAAATTTGAATACATGGAAACCTTAATACGATACTAGATATATTTGTTTCACTTCGTCATCAGTCCCGGGAAGAAAATGGTTTTAGAACGATTTTTACGCTTTGGGATAGGTCATATAATGTATAATACTACTGTAACCATGATTAAGATGAGAACATTTTAATGTTCTCACACATTCAACATCCTCCAGCTTACTACCATCATGGGAATGTCTAAAATGTATCTGACCTTGAATTTTCCCTCACACAGTAGCGATGCTAAGGCTTCGCCACTATGCACAGTGGAAAGAGACACCGTACAGTAAATCATAGTAGGATCTTCAGGAAATCTGAGGACACTCGTGTTATGAAAAGCCGTGACGTGTCAGTGACGTATACACAAGGCATCCAATCATAGCACATAAGCGACATTCATGATGTAGCAAGAACGATAACTTCTGTTCACTGATGTTTTTTGCTCTGATGGCTGCCCTTGTAAAACTTTATAAAAACATTATTATTAGAGTTGTGTACATAATAGGAGAGACGACTGTAAGCCCAACCCATTTAAAAATTAATCCCAGATTTAATTATTGCATATGAAAAATGTCCATGAAAAATCGAAAAAGTTATCTCATGATAAAAAAGAATCCACCGATATAGTTGGGCCAAGCACTTTGAGAAGTCATATTTTACAAGAATGTTATCGTTTTTCAAAACTGGGAAAGGGCTACATAACGGAGCAATGACGCTCACAATGAAAATTGGCCATTCATTAGCTTAATAGTTCTTGATGATACTTTAATTTTCCCTACGTATTGATGAATTTTTGTCACCCTTCTGAATATTATTATTCTGAATAATCTTGTTCCACTTTTCGATCGAAAATATGAATGCATCATTTTTGTTTAGGTAATTCGACCATATTATTTGAAGAAAACATGCAAAATCCAATGGTCCAACAATACAATGATACATCAGATGGAAAACAAAGTCTTATGATGATATGAACAATGCAAGGTACTCGCAGAGCTAGTCGGATCAAATTTTTGTTTGCAAAGATTTCCATTCAGATGAACGTGTTATTATTGTCGGGTTGCTAAGATAATGCTGAAGTGGTATATATCTAGCTGGAATAAAATATGAGGATAATTTTGAGCATTCCCTTACATATGCCATCCAGCTATTCATGAGTGCAGAATTCATGGCAATTGTACCGAAAAACAGAACACTATACCTAATGAAAATTGAGGAACTTGAACAAAAAGAATTAAAAGGATCTAAATCAAAGTATTTACCAGTATGTAAAATTTAAATAACGTGATAATATAAATTAAGTTAATGTACGATTGGGAAGGCCTGCAAACTATTTCAGATATTGATTTTTGCCCTAATGCCATTATAGACAAAAAGGGAAATAAAGTAAAATATTCTGCATTCTATGAAAATTTTATAAAACACCAAAGTAAATAATAGAGAAGCGTGGCTGGTTGGAAATAGAGCGCCATTCTGAAATGAAAGGGTCTGCATCAGTCTCGAGGGGAGAAGCCTCAGGAAATTGAGAGCGTCAGTTGTCATCGACAAAATATGAATGCTTCTGTGGCCAAAAAAAAAGTTGTAGCGTAAATCACAGGGGAAATATCATTCTGAATGGCAAAGAAATGCAGGTCTAGACAACGAAAATATTATTCATAATAAAAAAGAATAAATAGTGATCTACACAATGTTTTCATACAATATTTATTTCTGAATAGTAATGAAATGCGGGTCTATACTGGACAAACGTGATTAAAAATAAGAAAGGTTTGAATATTTACGATGAGGACCACCTCGCTATAAATTTATGTTCACCGGCACAGAGTCTAGGTTGCATCTATGATTATTTTCTCTCAGTACAATCCCCTCCAGTCTTTAAATTCAGTACATGTAGCTGTCTACACTGTTCAACACACTGCATTTGTGTGACAACACGTATCCTTATATCTAAAGTGGTCTCAGCTGTTAACAAATAAGCTGTATGTTGTAATTTGATCACTACGATAGATGAATTTCAGTCATTACGTTGGGCCTCAATTTTTCAGAATATTTTTAATACTAAGCCATCACGTATTGGCTAGTCCAAAGTTTCACTTCCCTAAGTCGATTTAGACGTATAATTTTTTCCAGTTTTCGTTAAGCCTTTTCCTTATTTACACTATCTAACTGTTGAGGTTCATAATAAAAAAATGATACATTTTTTCATACTCTGTATTCTTATTGGTTTATCCAATTGATAATGGACAGAAGTAAAAAAAGTTCACGTGTTATAATAGGTTTTTGTTCCGTGTCTGCATGTGTTTGGCTCGGTGAAGGAAAATTTTCACCATACGTCGAATTGTCAGTTAAGTTTATGACAAAATACACAGTAAGCAAAAAGTAATCAGGGAAATTATACATTGGGTGTTGTCATGAAGTTCACTACGTAATATAATCTAATTAACTGAGAAACTTTCATGAGAGCTAACTTGGTAAACCGACAATAATTGCTAGTGACGTTATAAGCAGGTGGAAGAATTTTTAGTTATTTTTACATTTGAACGGCAAATCAACGCATTGAACATTGACCAATGCAATCAACATATACTTCCTCAATTTCTCACATGTTATACACTGTGAGAAAAATTAGTTCCCACAATTAACTATATTTCGAATTCATGTCTTTTTAATATGTTTTACCAGCAAATTTATTGTACAGTCGTTGAAGCTCAGCGATTGTCATGTCTATACCTTTAATATTAAGCAAAGACAGATCTCCGCCTATAGCAGAAAAATATTTTATCAAGACCGTAGGCCTTCCTAAGAAAGTCTACAGTGCAAATGTCAGGTGAATGTTAATAGTGTACGAAGTAGGATAGTTCTACTACACTTACTTCCTCTTTTCCCTGTCCCGTGTTTCATCAGAAATATGAGTTAGCATTTATGTTTTGATTTATAGAATATAAAAAGTTACATTTCATAAATATATCTCCATTTATTACCTCGTCAATTATTGATTGAATGTCTCCACAATATTTGTTTACATTAGGTTGTAAAGATAGTCCTGTGCTTGTTTTATTTGAACACTTTGCAGTCAGTCTCCTATGAGTTATTTAATTAAATATTTTAATAAAATTAGTATCCTAATGTCTCAGTCAGTTTATCAAGAATAATAATTAGCATTATTACACCAATTTTGACTGGCTT
>VCRD01004717.1:29122-39622 GCA_006783055.1 Trinorchestia longiramus
TTGGTAAACCGACAATAATTGCTAGTGACGTTATAAGCAGGTGGAAGAATTTTTAGTTATTTTTACATTTGAACGGCAAATCAACTCATTGAACATTGACCAATGCAATCAACATATACTTCCTCAATTTCTCACATGTTATACACTGTGCAGAGAAAAATTAGTTCCCACAATTAACTATATTTCGAATTCATGTGTTTTTAATATGTTTTACCAGCAAATTTATTGTACAGTCGTTGAAGCTCAGCGATTGTCATGTCTATACCTTTAATATTAAGCAGAGACAGATCTCCGCCTATAGCAGAAAAATATTTTATCAAGACCGTAGGCCTTCCTAAGAAAGTCTACAGTGCAAATGTCAGGTGAATGTTAATTGTGTACGAAGTAGGATAGTTCTACTACACTTACTTCCTCTTTTCCCTGTTCCGTGTTTCATCAGAAATAAGAGTTAGCATTTATGTTTTGATTTATAGAATATAAAAAGTTACATTTCATAAATATATCTCCATTTATTACCTCGTCAATTATTGATTGAATGTCTCCACAATATTTGTTTACATTAGGTTGTAAAGATAGTCCTGTGCTAGTTTTATTTGAACACTTTGCAGTCTGTCTCCTATGAGTTATTTAATTAAATATTTTAATAAAATTAGTATCCTAATGTCTCAGTCAGTTTATCAAGAATAATAATTAGCATTATTACACCAATTTTGACTGGCTTAATCTTCGAGAAATGGATGTTAATGATAACACTTTGAGACATTATATGCTCTATGAAAACAAAAAAGGTACTTCTGAGCAGAAGCTAGAAGAAACACTCGAACTGTCTATGGGAGGAATGTTTTGAATGATCAAAAATGCCAACGGGGGTTTGTAAAGTTCTCATCTGAAGATTTTAACATCAAGGATCACCCCCATTCGAGAAGACCAAATCAATTGATCAAGAAGCGATTGAAAGTGCTCCAAAATTAACCAGCAGAGAATTTGTTCAACAATTCAGTGCGACTCATCATACGGTAATTTTATTCCTTCATAATCTAGGAAAAATTCCATCATGTGGATGGTTGGTTACCCACGATTTGAATGATGCTTGACGAAACACAAGATTGATTGTCTGCAAATCTTTGGTTTTAAAGAACTATCGAGACAAATTTTTGGAAAGAATTGTCGATGGAGACAAAAAATGTCTTTCTGCAACAATACTCAGTGCAAAAGACAATGGCTATACCTAAATCAAAGTCCCCAGCCAGTTCCAAAACATAGACTAATAAACGCTTGATTCATTATAAGTTATTAATACCGTAAAAAAATAATTGTGACTTCCAAATATTGTTCGCAACTTGATTATCTAGGAATTGTTTTATCAAGAAAAAGACCAGCATTACTCGGTAGAAGAGGTGTGCCTTACCATGAGAACGCTAAACCTCATACTACTAAAATTGCTCAGGAAAAAATTATGATCAATTTTGACGTTTTATCTCATCTGTCTTATATACCTGATATTGTTCTTTCTGATTACTGTTTTTTGATACATTTTGCAGCATTACTTGCGTAATAAAATCTATGAAAATGGTGGACTACAAAAAAGTGACTTCGATTTCTTTTTATTTTCAAAATTCAAGGATTTTTTTAAAAAAGGCTTCAAAAGGCTAATTGACCAATGGAGAGAAGCAGTAGAAAATGAGGAAAATTATTACAGAGACTAGAAACAGCATTATGTGAATCTTTGAGATAAAATCAATGTGTTGGGAAAAACGACATGACTTTTTTATAACCTGATACATGTTCTGGGAGTCATACAAAAATCCCAAATCCGCTGTTGGATTTTTCATAACCTACTAAATAAATATTTAATATACACACATGTTCTCTTCTAGGTTCAAAGCTGAAGGCCGCGATTATGAAAATAATTTTTTTCTGTTAAAATATTTAAAAGAATCATAAACCCCACACTCCGGTTATAGCTACCGAAAACGTGGGAGTGGATCCAAAGGTTTTTGAATAAGTAATAAACTCAAATGATAGTTAAATTGACTGAATTTATTTTTCTACCATGGGAACGAACAGAATTACCAGGGTGAAAAAGTTGAATGGTTACTAACTTATGACAACTGTTCAAGAGATTTGCCCAGAAGGCTCACGATGGAAGAAAAAATTTTACTATGCAATTTGCACAGGCAAATCAGAAGCTATCAACGAGTGAAAAATAAAAATAAGCTTTACCAGAAAGCGGATATCTTTTTAAGAAAACATTTACGAGCATTGTTGCAAAATTTCAGACAAAAGAAACTGTACTGAAGTGAAATAAAGGCATCAGCAGAAGATTAACTATCCTACTGGTCATAACTCCGGTACCATTTCAGATTGTTCTACATTCAAAAGTGTTTCAGATTTACTTGCACGTCTTTAGTGGCAACAATCGGAGTGTTGCGTTGATGATTTTTACAATTTTTAACAGAAACGATCTCTCGAATCGAATCAAAATAGACTTTTAAATCGCATATTTTGTTCATTAGATATTACAATTCGAACAACTGGTACGGTTTATTGTAGGACAGTCGGTATGTGTTGAAGATTGAGATTTCTCCAGTTGACGCCGTAACTAGCAACTAGGAAGAAATTACAATATTTTATTACCACATCGCTAAATTTGCATTTAACAGAACTTTGTAACAGTTTTGGATTTTAGGATTAGTTAATCCTCCGAACGGAAGTTGTTCAAGTATACAAAACGCTACGTGTACTGAATTCCGATCATGCTAGCATATTTTACCCATTTTAATAGCTTATCATATTTGTTTGAGGAATCATCGTTTGATCTCGAGTTAGAAGTGTAATAGGTCTCTCACAAGGTGAGAAGTTTGAACCACATTTTCAATTCCACGTACTGAGTTAAGATGCAATAGCAGGAGCATGTGTTCAAGTGTCTTGCATTGAAATGCCGCAAAAAGATATTACATAACGTGCAATGGGGGTACGAATTTTTTAACATGTTTTCGCTGATAGTTTCTCTTCCCATTTGCATCCAAGATGAAGAATACACTTTTAAAGTGTTGATAAATAACTTTATTGTTTGAAATTACGTTTCTCTCACTACAAATGTTAAAATTATATGATGAAAGTGCATTATTAGAGGTTTAATAATGGGAATAGTACAATAAAACATGGGAATAAATAAATAGTACGAATGAAAATTATTGTTACAGAGACATTTAACGTATGTAGGCCTAATAAATGATATTAATGATGCCAAATTTCATGAAAAAGATCCACACGTTCCATGATAATGATCAGTAATGGCAAAAATACTACACGGAAATACCAAAAAAAACATCATGATTTCACAAAAACTTATACAACTCAGGATGTTTTTTAGGGTATTTAAGAAACGCCAGATGAATTTACGATAACATGAAATATTATTTACAAACTTTATTTAATATCTAAAATTTAATGGTATAAATATGACTACATCTTTACATGTTTTCACCAATCTTTTAATGCAGAATTTTTTTTAATTTCTAATTTCGCAAAATAGAAACAAAAATATATATCCAAATATTCACTGGATACCAACGTAAATGAACATGAACGAAGTTTCCTTGAGACTTTCAACTAATTTTTCAAGTACACAACGTAGGAAAAGTCAACAATGAGTACTAGGGTAATAATTTTTATTTACAAGACCTTTGAACATTCCCAAGATTATGGAAAAGCAAAAAATTAAAAGATAAGTACGTCCTTGCAAACCGTCGACTGATAGTACGATTGCACAGAAAGAAGTATGAAATAATCTGTTTACCTCAACTTGTACAACTTTAAAATACTTCAATGTGAACGCAACATCAGGATACCCTCGAAAAGATGATTTGAAAAAACTCATGAGCAAAACCGAGGCAAAAATTAGCATGGAAAGTGTTTGAAGTGACTATGCTCGCACAGCGGAATGGTCCAGATTTGCGCCCTTGAGAATACATCCCATTTTAACGCTGAAATTAAGGTTTTGACATTTAACTACAAGCATGAAGGTGAACTCATTTTTACATATTCCTTCAAATAACAGTTAAAAATGTATAATGCTCATTCTAAAATGTTTGAAAATTTTCAATGCGTAATAACCACTACGGAGACCGTTAAGACAGTATACGTTATAGTGGCTTAAAGTAAGAAAATAAATATGGACGACTCTATTCTCGGAGGATATTGTGGAGGATATTTTTGCAAATTTTGTGATAAATTGTTGTAAGTGGGATGTAAATAATTTTTGTAAGAAAACAACTTGTAACACGATGCTCAAAAGGTTAAAATGAGTGTCCGAATCCGTAAGAGGCAGAGATTAGGAGGATAAATAATAATTGCATCCTATTAATATCTACTTATCGTGTCAGGCTCTATTATCAGTTTGTTGAGTAATGAATGTCAGATATTGAACATTAATTTATTTTACATTTTCTGAAACAAAAAACAATGTCATTCAAACTAAAAAAATGAGCGTTAACGACCGCCAAATTTAGTGCATAAGAAAATCGGACATGTCATTCTAAATAATCTGATATGCATCGTATTGATCTCTATAATGAGGAATGGTTTAGCTTTGCCTTAAGTAAGATAACAAAACAAATTATACCATTTTTACATTAATAAAAGCGGGGTCTAATCGACTTAGAAGTTTACACGAGGTAGAAAGTTGGCAGATGACACGTACTGGTGACGTCAAGTACGCAGTCTCGTCACGCCGTTTGTATATGAGATGCTGGTATGGATGGTTCAACTTTTTCCACTCTGCTGTGATTTGAAAGACACGTTTTAATTAGGCCAAAGACAGGAGAGGAGAGAGACCTCTTTTTTTCAGTATATTTTACTGGATTTTCATTATTTTTGTTTATTTGACTATCAATAATATGATGTGAAGATGGCATTAAATCGGCTGTTCACTCATTAACTGCAAATTTCTATGTGTAACTGTGTAAGTATTGTCAGTAAATGTATATTTTAAATAACCTAAACAATTTACTATACCGTATGTCCCACAAAAACCCGAACCAAGTATTTATTTTCCCGTATCCGTAATACCATCATAAGAATACGATAAGCATTTAATTTCTAGCAAAATTATCCCTCAAAATTAATCTATGGAAAAGAGCATACAATAAGCCGAATAATATGAACAATTATTGTTTATTAATAAAATTAAATGGAACATAAGACATTAATTGACCTGACGTCCATCCTTATCAAGGCATTTCTGACAATTGTCTCTCATCCTCCTCATAACTCGCCTTATCATAAGTGGGTTATTCTTTTGCACGTCCATTTTGGTTGTAATGTGTAGTTTTAACTCGGCTAAAGTTTGTGATGGTAAAGTGTAAACATTTGATTTTATGTAACGTCATGAAAAAAGTCACTGGGTAAAATCAAATGTTTACACATCACCACCACAAACTTTAGCAAAGTTTGTCAAATGGTGATCGCCAATTTTGTTCACAACTTTTAATCCAATTATTGTTAAGTTAGGGGTCGTCATGTCGAGGTTAAACAAATTATTCTGTCTAGTAGGTTCGCTGACATACTTCTGCCGAGAATTTGCATCTGTCAGATCGATAAGCTTAGATCCAAAAACTCGACTTTGACGAGTAGTCCAATTCATATTAGACAGATTCGAAGCAACCATAGAGTTCATCATCGTCGATTGCTGCGCAGGTTGGATTACTATATACGAGTAAAATTTTGACAGTTTTTCTTTGTCGCGGGTGGATGGTGAGACGAAGTGCTTCCATGTTTTCTTACTCGTTTAGTTTCAAACTGAAGTTGCAGCTTCTTCTTGATGTAATTAACGGTGCCATCACCTCTATTACTGCGCGAATGTTTGCAGACATAATAGTCAACGTATCCATTTAATGAGACTTGCAGTTTCAGATGTGATCCATTTAGATTTAACTATGTTTCATTGGCGGCTATGATTTAGCATGATAGGGGTGACGCAACTGCTTGTATCTGTTGCATTTCTGGTGGAATACTTTATACGTCGCTTACCAATGTCATCAGGTGTTCGATATTTTGTTTGGTATTTTTGATTTGGGTGTGCTTGCCCAAGCAAGATACAACATTTTGGTCATTTCCGATTTGGGTGTTATTTTTCGTTACTTATTTGTTTTAAATTGATCATTGTCAGTTGCGCTTCATCCTCAGATGGGTTCGTTCATGTTTCATTCATTTCATTGCTGAGGTTGTCGTGCAGTAGTACGTTTTTCCTCAATGTCTCTCTATCATTGCCCCAAGGCTTTCGAGAGCTTTGTGGTTTCGCAAGTGCTTACTGCAGCACCAAAGTTACGTGCTGCGGAGGTAATTCAAAATCAGCATTTCTCAACCTCTGATTGCACATACCCCTCTCCAACGAGTTAAGTGCAACTTGCACGTTAAGTGCAAAGTGACCCACCGGTGGGTCACTCAAGTTAGGTTCTGTAATTTTTCAAAGCTCTCTAGTGATTTTATGTTCCAAGTAAAGATTTGGGCCGGCTAGGCAACCACACTTAAAATGTTAACACTCATGAACCCCTGCCTTTCAATAAAAAATGCAAATTAATTTTACGGTGTTTTACTCGGAAATTATGCATCAAAAGACAAATTGTGCTAAAAAATTAGCAAACTAAACAAACTTTTCCCCTACGACCGGAGTCTTGTCACCTTGATTATACATTCCAAGTTTCTGCACTCAGAATTGCAATTTTACAGCGTCTGCTTGTGACCCCCCGGTTGAAAGCCTGTGGAGAAACAGAAAATAAATATATGTGGAAATAAATGAATACAAACCTAAAGAAAAAAAATGAATTTACTCAATTCGACAACCCAGTGTCGACTTCGTAAACGAAATTTAGTATCCAATGTTTAAACGTTCTCTTCCAAAAGAAAAACATTATTTATGAAGCTCTATAAAAACTTTCAAGCCCTAAAAGGCACAAAATAAATCATTTTTTACATTCTCTGTAAAGTTCCCTCACCGGCACTCACTCGTTTGTTGCAAACTGTGTTAACAAGATTCAAAATAGAAAAATAGGGGTATCATGATAGGCAGGAGCTGAATATAAATCACTTTGATATGAAATTTCAGAATCTCGGAATGGGTTATAAGTCTGCTGCCCTGCTGAACAATTTCGAGTTGAGCAAGGATTTCTCGAGTCTGACAGCAAATTCGCACGTACCATGAACAGCAAAGTTGCAAAATTTAAATGAAATTCAGAGTACGAGATACGGGACGAAAGTTGTTCAAGATTACCTACGCAATAATTTAAATTTAAGAGGTAATTTTGGAATCGAGCTGACACTTCATGGATCAAATTATCACTCTTTTCATATGTTAAATTCAAACTTCTTCTATGACACAGTTTTTTGATCTAAAATAACCATATTAATACAGATTTCTCTGACCTGCTGCTCGTCATAAATAACACTGGTCTGTGTTTCAAAACAGTTTTAAAAAGGTCAAGAGTTTTCAACTGATTTAGAACCTTTTTTTGCATGGTGAATTCAAAAATACAGTTGATTTTCTGGGTCAGGTATGGTTTTTAAGATATAATCAACTTTTTTCGAACATATTCTTCTAAAATATCGCAATTCAAGCGTTTATGGGCTTTGCTTTTGCAAAACAGGGTCGTGGTAACCTTTAATGGTTATTTTTATTTTTATATTTAGATCTAGAAAAATAGATCGGAAGCATATAAACCATCCTAATAAGTTCTGTTACATCTGCAGGCATGTAGTTCTTTCAGAGGGTCAAGTAAAAATCACAGATTTTCTGAAGAAGGCATATCACGCTTACTTTGGAGTCAAACTAGAGTACAGGGTAAGCTATTCGAAGAGTATGCCATTTGTTGTCCCAATGATGTGAAGGGAAGAGAAAGATCACATTACCGACTACTACTTTTGCATGACAAATCTAAAAGACATCAATCGCAAGAACAAGCACCATGTTCAATATCCTGATGTTCCTTTTGCCATAAAGCCAGTCCCCCATGGCTCCGATGTTCCTGTTCCTGAGCCAAATGTCACCATGGAATCTAGTTCTGATTCCGAATCTAGTAACATGATTGCTACAGCTAAGTGTGATGTATACAGGTCAGGAGATGACGAACAACCGGTTTGTATTCATTTTTTAAAAGAAATAGAATTAGAGTGTTTCCATATGTAGTTAAAAAAAATCAATACCCGTTTTTATGAACATCTAATAAAATAGACTGAAAACTCACATGTTCTAAATGTATCAAAATTTCTAAACACATATTCAAATTCAATCCATTGATATCGGAGTAATAACATTTGTATGCTTTTTATTCCAACAAGTCCAATGAGTTCCCATCCCTTCATCCACATCTAAATTTAATTTGCTCGTTCAGTTTTCAAAGGTTTTTAAGGGAGTGTATTGCTCATAAATATACGTCTGACTTTTGGTATTTTTAATACTTCTATGTAATTTAGCAAATCATATTGAGGTTATGGTTTGATGAGTATTATGTTCTTGGTGGTTTCCAGTAGAGACCCTTATCACAGTTTTTTTGCAGTTGGTAATCTTGAGCCTGACCTCTTTTTATGTTTCAATGCTGTATTATATCTCATGGTTTCTGCTTATAATTTGTCATTAACTTTTTTTTATTAACGGCAGATGCTATAGCTGAAGCTTTCCCGGTAAGTGATCCTGCTGCTCCTAAAGCTCCAAGTAAAGCAGGAATTGTAAATAAGAAACCTCCTTTTTAGATGCTTCTTTAGAAACAAAAGAAGTTTTAATTTTTTTACAACCTAAACAATTTTCTTTAACAAGTATTTTATTATTTTTGGTTTAAACGTATTGTGGATTTTCAGTTTCAGTTTTCGTTTCCCACTTAATACAATACATCATTTTTTTACCAATAAATGCCAATATAATATATGTTTTATTACTTTAAATTCATTTTATCGCCATCTAATTGTAACTGAATGATTCTATCGGATAGAATCAACGCATAAGCATGAGTTTCATCAGGAATATTATAATTAAATTCAGCTATTATTTTAATATCAATATTACTATCTTTGATTCGGTCATTTTGTCAGCTAATATCAAACACAAATATAGGATATAAAAATTTATAATCTCTATACCCAATAAAATAGTTTTCATGAGACATAAAATCAGTTAGCAAATCATAAGCTGCAGCATAATTATTGTTTTCAAAATTAATTTTCAAATTGTGTTCAGGATACTTTTTCATTATTCAATTGAACGTTGGTTAGGTTACAGTTATCATATATATTCCATTGTTTGAGACCTGAGAATCATTTTTTCTAGTTAGAAATGCTAAAACAACACATCTAGGTCTTTGAGTTCCTGAACTTGGTGTTAGTGTCCAATCCAAGAATTTCTGACGAGTATTGACCATGGTTTGTTCTTATTGTCGATTTAAATAAGCAATGGGTATGGTAATTTTCTCTTTTACTTCATGATTAAGCTCAATTTCATATGCATCGGACAGTTTATAAGCTGGCTTCTTCCAAATCATTTTCTTGATACTAATTTTTTCCTCAACTACTTTATCATGATTATATGCATCTTTCTCATTAGTTTTGAATAGAGCATTAGAATCATCACCTCTTCTTAGAATGAGATTATGCCTCGAACACGTGTTTGAGAGGAATGACAACACTAAATTTATACCATCAGCTGAACTTAAATAATCAATACGCACACTGAACCCATCGTTTCATGTATCAATTTTCGTAGCATCCATACTCCAAAAGAGCTTCATATTTTCTTTCAAATTTCGCTGATACGTTACTAACCCTTTTAAAGTTGTTGTAACACCAAAAAAACTATATCCTTCGATTTCTTCATCTCCAATTTTATAATAAACGCGATCAAACATATGCGCAACCCATTATTGATTATTTTTATTTTTATCTATAAAATAATAATCACCTCCGCTTTCTTCAATTAAAGTTCTTTAGATTAGATGGAACTTCTAGAACAGTGGTTCCCAAACTATCTTACCTGACGCCCCCTTTTTGCTTCCAGTAGACCCGCACGCCCCCAGTGCCTCTTTTTTTCATATGAAATGATTCTTACATTTATTTCTTAGCATTGTTCAGGAAAACATATTTGTTTGTATTGCATTTTAATAATGAAAGCCACTCAAACAGATAATACTACATTCCAGTAACTAAAAAAGGAAACATTTGGTTCAAATTGAGCGAAAAAAAAGTTTGAACATTAGCAAATTGGCAAAATTGAGTTGCAATTTTAAGAAAAAATAATTTTGAAAACATGGTATATAATATTTGGAATGACTCATGAGAATAAGGCAAAATTTATGAACTAATTTAGTGAGATGGATGCTGCTGCTTCTTCCTCACAAGATCAGAAATTCTAGGATTGAAGGATGACAGCACACAACGCAAGTCATTTTCTACATCAAGTCGGTTGTGCTGTTTTGTTTTCAGAACAACAAGAGCTGAAAATCCTGCTTCACAAAG
>VCRD01004718.1:2202-42040 GCA_006783055.1 Trinorchestia longiramus
TTAACAACCAGTTAAGCTCATACCCCGTTACCATTATTGGTTCTTAGTTGTGTTTTTTGTTATATCTCTTTTGGCTATTCTTCTAAATTTATGTTCTTACATCTTTTTCTTTTTTGTTTCAGTGGTATATGTTAGATTTTCTCTTAAGAAAAGCTGATGATGGGTGTTAGCCCGAAACATTCGCATTATAATGAAGTTTTTATCAGTGTGTTTTGCTCTCCTCTTTTTATTATATATATATATATGTATGTATAGAAGGCATATATCTATATATGATACCGGAACCATATAACACTTTAATTCTGATATATATCGTGTCGGTCAAAAATGTATCCACTGTTGAAATGTACTACTGTAGGAATTCATAATGAAAACCCGCTTAAACTGTTATATGTTTCCGGTATCATATATATGTACATACACCGGTCAGTGGAGAAAGTTTTTTATGCACCCTGTATATATACATATATCGGTCATTGATGCATTTTTTGTGGACATCCTGTATAATAATACACAGTTTGTTGCTTCCTTGCTTGTTTGGTCTGTCTTTCTATCATGCTCGCAAAGAATTAGACAATAGGAAATTCGGTAAGGTATACATGTATTATAAGCATTGGATTATGAATACCAAAGGCACATCCTTCAGTGTGGAAACTCCTTTGTAAAATTCGGTCCACTGGCCTATCAGACGAAAAAATTCGGTAAAAAACATAAATTTCCACGTGTACGTGTGCTAATTCCACTGTAATAAAACACATAGTTTGTTGCTAGTTTGGTTGGTCCGTCTACCGGTCACGCTCATGTGGATTTAGAGTGTATTGAATTCAATAAGGTATACATGTATCGTAATCATTGTATTGTGATTACCAAAAACACGTCCTTCGATGTGAAAACTCCATCGCAAAGCCTGCGTCCACTGGGAAATCAAATGCCAAAATTCAGTAAGAAACACATGAATTTTCACGTGTGTGTCTACTAGTTGATGTCATAAGTTTCTTGGTTAATGGAATTAATGTGTACGCTTGCTTGCTTCTATCTAATTAAATATCAATAATATTTCAGTATACAATGGATCAAACACATATCAGAGCAGAAAAACTAAAAGAAAAAAATTGCACTTTTCAAACTAACCGATAACAAAGATGAATTCGTAGATTTTGTTGACATTCGTAAAATAAAGTTTTTTCAATGGAATATACTGACATGACATGAATTTCAGAAGCAAAGAATACTTCTCAGAAACCCAATCAGACAGACAAATAGTCAATACAAGTTAGTTAGAGACCTTTCTGACGATCTGAGGGGAGAAAAGGCTTTATGAGAAATGAACTTCTAAACATAGAAGCCATTTAAATGAAATAAAAATTCAGGATCACTTGATATGGAACGTGGGGTAACTTAGGGATCACCTGCATATCAAAATTTCTTTTTATATCCCAGTAAACGAATGCGACAGGACGATCCAGATTCCATACATAGAGAGGAGCTCAGAATTAGTTGTTTATTCCAATGAGTGGTTTGGATGTAAGTACTATCCTATTGAAGTTCAAGATGAATACATTGTCACTTTCGAAAGCAACGATCCTGAGAGAATTATACTTTTCTACTTAATTTATTTTAATAAAAAGGACGACGAATGCTCGTATAAAATGACCGTCACTGGGTCCAGTTCAGGCAAGTTACCGGAGACTGTAGACACGTGCAATGAGCCCAATGATGGGGTACGCGAGGCTTTAATTCTACGGAGTTCTTTTTTATGAGTGGCAAGAAAAGTTGCATCTTGATATGCCTCCAGCAGTAAGAGAATACCCACCCACGTTCACCCATCAAAATCAGGTGGCTGGAAAGTTGTACACTCACCAGTCTAGACATTTTGTAATTAGCTTTCTTTTGTTATTGAGTATGCTTCTCGTGGTTACATTTGATTATGCAAAGATTATTTAAAAACTTCGTTACATTCATACTTTTAGGGAATTTTATGTAAAATGGTGTCATGGACAAATTTTTTCGGCGTACAATATTTCTTCCTTTTTAATTGAAAGTTTTTGAAAGAGTGCAGAGAAATTTAATCTTCTGACAAAAGATAGTTTTCTCCGTCATTGATTTCCCGTGTCGATAAAGACTATTGTCATTCAATTTAGACAAAATGATTGGCTATGATGAAAATATCGTCCATATAAAATTAATGGAAAATACTTCGTTGTAAAAACCATAGGGTTTTTTTCTACAGAAACTTTGTTGTCTCTGCATAAATTGTACAGACATCCCAGCTACCAACTGTGTAACTATTTTCCAGAGGAGAAGTCACTCGAGTAGCCCTCTTATTGAAGAGCTATAGTGGGGGCGAGAGGAAACTCACCCTCGCATGAATTACCATGACCTTGTGGAATGACCTTGGTTAAAAGAGTGAAGAATTTAATAATCAGAAAGGGGAGTGAATACTTTAAAATTTGTAATATCTTGGTACGGTTAGGCACAACCCAATAATAGTATTTTGTGAGTATAAGTGTACGAGAAGACATTCTCTCCCACTATACTTTAAAATATCTGTTTGAAATTTTTTGGATTACTTTGCCACTACATCCACTGTTGCGATGCTTATCAAATTTTCTCACGAAATGAGAGCGTCCAAACTAAATCGTTTTTAATATCGCTTCTTAACTCGTTTTCCATTCATTTCTTGTATTTAACGTGAAAATGAGAATGCGTACCAGCAACAATGATATTATGGGGCATAGTTTGTGCATACATATGTCTGCCAAGTTTGTCAAATTTCTGTGTGATAGGAATAATTTGTGGTTGCACAATCCCGTAACTTACAAAAAAGGGGTCATAGTTATCAAGCTAGCGAAGAACGTTAAAAATTTATTAGCATCCTCATTTGGTAAGAATGATTATAAATAAATTCCACCCGAAAGAAATTGCATTCCATAGCGTTAGTATAAATGGTGGTGGACGTAGCATAAACGAAAAACATGTCTTACATTTTTTAGAAGATGAGCATTAATGATGAATGGAAAACAAAGGCTGTGATGTAAGGCCCGCTTTCAGCTTTATCTGCGACCAGTGACAAACGATAAACGTAGAAAACCCTAAAATGATGGAACAAAGTGGGACAGGAACACGATGAAGTAATACAGCAAAATAAATAAAACTGAACGAAAATATAGTTCTTACCTCAACAGTTATTAATGAAATATCACAATATCTTTTAGAGTCATTAAGTTGGAGATTTTCAGTTTGTGTATATTTTTCAAACATCAGAATAGCCATTTTAAGTATTGTAATTTTAAAAATTGGTGAATGAAAAGTGGTGTAACTGAAAAAAATTGTTAATAACTTCAGGTCAGAATTCAAAGAAGTAATGATGATAATCCCTCAAATTTAAATTTGGTTAGTGATGGATATTCAAATTGTCCGAAATAGTCGAGTTATTTTCTAGAAAAATTACTAGAAAATAAAAACGAAAAATTTTATATGGTTTTGAAAACAAAGATTGTACACTTTGACAGAAAAAGATAGATTTATAGCACATCAGAAGTTCTACCCTATACGATGCTGTGGCGTGAACCAACAAATCAGTTTATAATTACTAGTTTTGTACAACAAATATTAAGAGATTCTCAAATAAGAACAGGTCGCAAATTGTATATTCAGATTGTAAGTCAGCTATAAAACCAGTTCCCTATTATATGGAGACACCAATTCCAATTCCTGCATCAGGTAGTACAATTAAAGTAGATGATTTATCGTCTGAAGAGGAAGATAACAATAATGATGGAATGTGTGTGGATGAGTTTTGCAGAAAAGAGGATCAAGAGAGATTTGTCATTATCAATAGAGAATGCAGAACTGTAGGGTTCTAGACTACAACAATGAATTATTCTAGTGGACGTCACAAAAATATCAACTGTCCGTAACCCCCATGAGCTGCCTTCTACAAAGAAGATAGTTCTTGTTTCTGTCCGGGTGTAAATAGCCTAATGAATCTGCTAGAAAATGAGTCTTCACCTAATGAATGGACACTATCCATCGATGCAAATACTACTAGCCTCAAAATTGTGTTGCCATACAATGGCAATTCAGTACTTTCGATTACTGTCGCACATATTGTTGGGATGACAGAGACATGTGGCTCAATGAAATTGATTTTGAAAGTTGTTCATTTCTCGCATCATAAGTGGAATATCTGTGGCGATCTCAAAGTAATTTCTTTAGTTTATGGATTACAGCTAGGATATACACAGAATATGTGTTTTTTATGCCCATGGAGCAGCACTGACGACAAGAATTATTATATTGTTAAAAAATTCCCTGAAAGAAAACACACAAAGTTGGCCGATACAATATGCAGAACATGCCTTAGGTACATCCCCAGAAGATCTATCTGCTACCCCTTCATATTGTGTTAAACGTAAAGCTTGCATTTTTGTAGGGCTGCAGATTAGAGAATTGATTCTTGAAAGGGAGTTTGATAAGAAACTAACTCCACTTGAGTTGGTAACATGGTACTCATTCGTCTATGTAGTGCAGAACTTCCTTGGTAATCATAGGCCTGACAACCATGAAGAAGTAGTGGACAACATGCTGAAGGTCTATCAAGCTATGGGGTGTCGGATGTTTCTTAAGATACATTTCTGGTATTCTTATCTAGATTATTTCTCATCAAATTTGTCTTACCATGTTAGAGATGTTTCACGTCACTCGAGGATCAGAAAGAAACAGGCCAGTGAGTCTAAGGGAATTAAACCCGGGTCTTCTCGCATTGCAAACGAGAATGTTCGCCATTCAACCACTGTGCCAGTACTGACGATTTATAGCTAGCATAGCAGAAGCGACATTTTTCATGATTAAACCCCAAATGTTGATAAATTACAAGCTGAATCTGATATCAAATTCTTTACAGTGCGTAATTTTTGCTTGTAAAACATTTGTCGTGCTTTGGTTTGGCTGAAAACTTTGCTTTGGCTACATTCTTTGATCCATGTCACCTTAATTTCTTCAGTTGTTCAGCGTCTATTTGTTGAATTGCTCACAAATAGAATTTATTCACAACATTATTTTTAAATATAGCGTAGACTTCTAAAAATAAATTCTATATGAATTATTATTCAATCTATTAGGAAGCATTATACTTACATTGGCATAAAGATACCACTTATGGAGATTTAACAGAAATACAACAGTTTCACAGAAAAAACAAAAATAATTCCAGTCTATCGGGAAATATTCTACTGCTATTAGTACAGAAATAACGTCCATGAAAGTTTCACAAAAAATACAGACGTTTCATAATAATAGTCATTCAAATTTCACAGATATACCATAGTATAGATCGTTTTAGTACAGTAATACCTCTGAAGTCGAACGGCTCGAAGGTCGAAAAAATTAGAAGTCGACCGAAAAATTCGAGTGATTTTTGACCTGGAAGCCGAACAAGCGTTTGGAAGTCAAACCAAGCCGAGTGGAAAGCGCGCCAAGTCGAGCGTCGGCAGTCAAGCGCCGTTCGTTGTTTTGGTCACACGTGAACTTACAGCGTTATACGCTATTTCATTTCCCTTTTGCATTTGGTTAATTTGCGTTCTAAGCCACTAAAAATAGGTCATAAAATATATTAGCGATAGTGAGCGAGCGATAAGAAAGAATGTTAGAACAACGATCAAACTGAGGAAGGAAATCATTGCAAAATTTGAGAGTGGAGTACGTGTTTCAGATCTTACTACGCTATACGTCATGGCTAAGTCAACGATATCAACGTTTTTAAAGAAGAAAAAGCTCAAAGGAGCGATTGTTGCAAAAGGGGGTGAACTCATTGACGAAAAAAAGGCCTCAGATATTGGAAGATGAAGAGAAATTATTGTTTATCTTCATAAATGAGAAACAGTTACATGGTAATACATCAGTGAGGCGTTCATCTGTAAAAAGGTTCTCCAAATATACGAGGAATTACAAAAGAAAACTCCAGGCACAAGTTCGTGAGATTTTATTTTCAAAGTGAGTAGAGGATGGTTTGAAAAATTCAAGAATAGAAGTGGAATACATGGCGTAGTAAGGCATAGAGAGGGAGCGAGTTCAGATAAGGAAGGGGCTGAGAGTTTATCGACGCATTCTATAAGCTTATACATAAAGAAGGTTTTCAACCGGAACAGATGTGCGATGCTGATGAAACTGGATTGTTTTGAAAGAAGATGCCGAAGAGAACATTTATCACGAAGGAGGAACAGGCGCTACCAGGGCACAAGCCGATGAAGAGCAGGCTGACACAGCTTCTTTGTAGCAATGCTATCGGTGATTTGAAGGTCAAGCCATTGCTGGTGCATCATTCGGACAACCCTTGGATATTCAAGAAAAACAATATCGTAGAGAGTAGATTGCCAGTGATGTGACGTGCAAATTCAAAGGCCTGGGTCACTCGGCAATTTTTTGTCGAGTGGATTCAGGAAGTTTTTGCCCCAAGCGTGAAGAAATATTTGGAAGAAAAAATCTGCCACTGAAATATCTTCTGCTGCTTGATAATGCTCTCGTTCACCTTCCAGGATTTAAGAAAGATTTAATCGGCGAGTATGACTTCATTAAAATTTATACCGCCTAATACAACCCCTTTGCTGCAGCTAATGGACCAGAAAGTCATTGCAAATTTCAAGAAGTTGTATACCAAAGCCTTGTTACGGAAGTATATTGAGATCACTAGCGCCACCCAGCTAAGTTTGAAGGAAATTTGGAAGAACAATTTCCAAATCTTAAACTGCCGGAGCCTCATCGTCAGTGCATGGAACCAAGTCACCCACAGGACCATGAATGCAGCATGGCAAAAACTCTGGCCTGACTGTGTAGCACAGCGAGATTTGAAGGGTTTCGCTGAAGAAATTGCAAATTATATTGTTGCCATGGGTCACAAGATGGGGTTGGAGGTCGACAATTAGGACGTCGAACAGCTATTGGAGAACCACGATATCGAGCTTCCGACGGAAGAGTTGGAACACCTGCAGGAAGAACAGCAGAAAACTCTGGCTGAGGATCATTCTTCGGAGGAAGACGGGAGGGAGGTAATCCCAAGTTCATTGATTAAAGAAATGTGTGCTATGTGGGGGTAATTGCAAGCTTTTGTTGAAAAATGTCTCATGTCCGTAAAGTTTTGCAAAAAAGCCAAGCAACAAACCTTAGATTAGTTTCTAGTTAAAGAATCTCATCCCCAAAGCGTCAAAAAAGAAAAGAAACACCCGAACCGCAATCACCTGATTTTTTATGGAAGATGATTCCCCTTCTAGACAGTAACTCCTGCCGCCAGTCCTCCTCACACCCCCATTCACTTACGCAATCACACTGCAGCCGAAAAGGTAAGTTTTCTTACGTTAAATGACTTTTTAATTTCTAATAACAATGTTATTTTACTGAAAATTTTTTATTTGGAATGTAACTTAATAAGTTATTGGCAATGCAACAACTACACATTACTTATACATACCTGCGCTGTACCTATCGAGTGGGGCTTCGAACACATTAATAGTGTTTCCATTATTTCTTATGGGGGAGATTCGTTCGGAAGTCGACCAGTTCAGAAGTCGACCATTTCTCTGGAGCGGATTGTGTTCGACTTCTGAGGTATTACTGTATAGTAGAAGCATTTGATCCACATGTAATGATATGAGATACAGAATTTGACCTCAAAAGTTAAATTTCAATTAGCTATTTGGTCTATGAAAAACTGTTGCATTTTTATTTGAGCATAAGTAACGCTTATGAAAGTTGCACAAATTATAGAGATTTCACAAAATTACAGAATCATTCAACTCTCATAGGTCTCATAAATGTGTAGATCTTTTTAGTATATTAGTGTAAGATTCGCTTGTGATGATAGGAGATACAAAAATTGTCTTAGAGATTGAATTTGATGTCAGTGAAAATCTTTCAATATATGGTGTTAAACGAAATCTTCCACACACAAAAAAATGTGAGAGCACCGTCCCAATTTGTTTTTAAAGCACCGTAAAGGAGTACCACATAAACTGTGGTTGCTCCATGGATGTTTACTTGAAAGGCCTAGTCCTGAATTCGATAAAGAATTTCGATGAAAAATTCAATTCGATGTTGAATGATTATACACTAGCTGATACTATAACTGGTGCTGGCTGATGGTGTGACTGGTTCTTACTGATGCTGTGGGTAGCTCAGGCTAGATGAAGGTATATCGGCGGGGTGCAGGGGAGACAGTGTAATGTTAGCAGTCACATGAGCATGCCCTGGTATGCTTGATGAAATCTATAAGGGTAACTTGTTCATTGAAAGGTGTGAAACGTGAGCTCAGCTTGTTTTCGTGGATTTTCTCTACAATTTTTACAGGTTCAAAACTTTTGTGTAATATGATTATTTGGTCGGCTGGATGACGCATTCACGTAAAATCGGTGTGATGGGTACGTTTCACATTATCGTTTTTCTCTTACACTTTCCATGGCTTGAGAACTTTTCTGACACGTTTTTTAGCGTCGTTAGTTCTAGGGTTACTGTAATAAGTAACATAAGTAACGAGTAATGTAATGTAATAAATGTATGACTTGTGGTACGCAATAGTCACGTATCTCAACGTACACAGAAAATACATGCCTCGTATCATCACATGACATCTATGTGATGCGTGGTACGCAGTAATATTGGTTATTTTTTCTGTACAGTACACACGAGAAAGTTGATACAGATTAAACTGAACAAAATGCAGCTCACGTATGAGAAGTATCATACAATAAGAATGGAACAATTGTTTTTGCATCATTACTAGATCAAGCATCACTGTATCACCACCAATTCAAGTATTACTACATCACCACTGGATAAATTATCACTGCATTACCACCGGGTCAATCATCACCATATCACCACCAGATAAAGTATTATAACACTTTATCACCCAGATCAAGTATCACTGTATCACCGCCAGATCGAACATCACTTCACCACCACTGGATCAAGCATCTCTAGATTACAAGAGGAACATACATTTACCTCGCCTTTTAAGAGTAGATCTTAACCTACACTCAGGTTTGCATCATCTCTGCTTTGAAAGGCTTAAGCGTTATTTTTTGCGTTTAGTATTGTTTGTTTCTATTCACTTCTGAAACATAGCTCTTTCAAAATCAATTCACTGAATATCAAAAATAGTCCAACAGTAACAAATTTTCCTCTTTCATTTGATTTCAGCTTGTCGAACACCAAACGTATATTGTTTTATTGCTAGGACAGCCCTCGAAAGGATAAAACGGATTTATGATCAATTTTGAATAAGACCTCCATAATTATTCCTGAAAAAAACTTCATTACAATCAACTCTTGAAAGTGATGCAACCGACAGAGCGTCTATCTGGTGATAGTATAGGTGAACGTCACTCATACCAGGAAATTGTACGTAGCTGTGAGGGTTTACTGCATGGAATTAGTTTTGCTGTTCTGAATCACAGTTTCGATACGATCAGGGATGGGGGGAAAATGAGTTTCATTCTTTAAATTGCATGAAATACTGTCCGGGACTTTAGCGTGCCCCGTAGGATAAATGATGAGGTCGTTGGAAGGTGGCTTTATTGGAAAAATGCGCCGTGATCTGAGAACAAATCACAAATTAAGTTTACAGAACTAATTATTTAACTTAAAATTAAATACGTTGATATAGTACTGGCATCTGAAATGGCATACATGATTATCTTTTACCTTTTATACCTACATTGAACACATTATATCTTGTACATCACATTTAACTACCTGAGTGTCTACACAAATGGGATTGCCTTGCAAACTTCTTACTCAAAAATATAGTAAACTATCATGATTGACATATCAAAGCACGGGTATTGCTTATGAATGCGGCTGTAGACCAGAAATCATTTGTCTACATTTGACACTGTTACATAGAAAAATCCTACACTTAGAGCACACTCAATAAAGGACACAAAATTGTCTAAGGAACTTTTCTACCCAATGTAGAAAAATCATAGACTTAAAAACTACACTCAATAAAGCACACAACATTGTCTAGGGAACTTTTCTTCCTAATGTTGAGTGGTGTGAGAACCTTTTGTAACTACATTGAACACATAGTAATGCTGCTGTACGTAGACCAGAAAACATTTGTCTACATTAGACACTGTTACACAGAAAAATCCTACACTTAGAGCACACTCAATAGACACAAAATTGTCTAAGGAACTTTTCTACCTAATGTAGAAAAATCATGGACTTAAAAACCACACTCAATAAAGCACACAACATTGTCTAGGGAGCTTTTCTTCCTAATGTGAGTGGTGTGAGAACCTTTTGCAACTACATTGAACACATAGTAATGCTGCTGTAGACCAGAAAACATTTTCTACATTCTACACTGAATGTTATATTTCCTGTGAATAGGTACCTACCAGTTAAATGAATGGACTGTGCATGTAGAATGCTTTTTGATATCTTACTGTATGTCCAGGACTCTATTGAGCAGGAAAGAATGGACATTTAATTAATCACAAACACACTGATGAGATAGCTTCCTGGCTCAATGAAATGCCTATACTGATACTTGTCAGTATTACACATAAATTCTGCAGTTATAACTGGCGACAGAATATTATGTTAAATGACTCTAGCCCCCTGAGCATTCCTCAGTGTCACATGTGGATATCACAGTTGGCCTCCTGTCTGCATAGGCTATGGCTGCATTTTCACAGTTATGATAATACACACTTGGCACACTGCTGATGTCGACGGACTTAAAGAGTTAAGTGTACTCACGATTACGTTTTACACTTTACACAATATCTTACATTTTTGGTTTGGTGTGGAACTTAACACTGTTTTTAAAAAACGATGCTGACTACAGGCTACACTGTACTGTAGCTTAATGGTGAGACCAGACCACCGCTATGGCGGCACGCCGCTGCCGTCACAGCGTCTCGGTATTGCCAGCTAACGAGTATCCCTCTGTCCCTTTTTCCTCTAATACAAATTCCAATTTATTTATAATTATTATATATCCGGGACTTTAGCGTGCCCCGTAGGATAAATGATGAGGTTGTTGGAAGGTGGCTTTATTGGAAAAATACTCCGGGATATTTTTGGTTTGGTGTGGAACTTAACACTGTGTTTAAAAAACGATGCTGACTACAGGCTACACTTTACTGTAGCTTGATGGTGAGACCAGACCACCGCTATGGCGGCACGCCGCTGGCGTCACAGCGTCTCGGTATTACCAGGTAACGAGTATCCCTCTGTCCCTTTTTCCTCTAATACAAATTCCAATTAATTTATAATTATTATATATCCGGGACTTTAGCGTGCCCCGTAGGATAAATGATGAGGTTGTTGGAAGGTGGCTTTATTGGAAAAATACTCCGGGATATTTTTGGTTTGGTGTGGAACTTAACACTGTGTTTAAAAAACGATGCTGACTACAGGCTACACTTTACTGTAGCTTGATGGTGAGACCATACCACCGCTATGGCGGCACGCCGCTGGCGTCACAGTGTCTCGGTATTACCAGGTAACGAGTATCCCTCTGTCCCTTTTTCCTCTAATACAAATTCCAATTAATTTATAATTATTATATATCCTGACCTGTCAGGAGAAATACCTTTCTCTAAAATTAGCATCATATAAACTGTGGGAACATATCAAGTAGCAAGAAAATCAGAGACTGGATGATAGAAAAACTTAATGAATGATGGGTTGATCACATACAAAACCGAGTGTATTTTAAAAACTGATTGTGACTAAAAGGATAGAAGGAGAAATATATGACACGAAAAAGTGTCAATAACAGAGTTAAATAAAGGTATGCTGGTGACAAAATTTAAACCTCAACCTGAAATATCCGTGTAAAGTAGCGAGATATTTGAACTTGTAAAGGACTGACCAAACACATTTGACCAAATAACTGGATGGATCTATCGTAGACCGAGCCAAATTCTTCAGAAACTTAATTTGATTTTAAGTTGGTATGCAACTGATACCAACCAACCCAACAAATACCGCCCACGTGAGCACCTCATCACGACTGAATCTAATCTATTATGGTCAGACTGTCCTATACGGGCGAGGGCCTGATAAGGTACTAAATTATTTATTACTATTTTCAGCGATGATTAATGGACTTAAGTTCAGCTTGTTACCTGGAAGAAGCCACAGGTTAGTTTAAATATTCTCGTGTTTATATCGCATGGGAGAGACGATAAAGTTGGAGGAAGCTATTGTAAAGATGTCTCTCATGGCGCGTCTGCGCTACTCGCAACGCTCTATAAATATGCTTCTATGCCTTCGTTTCTCCAACTAGGGAGCGAGTTTCTTCTTTTAGACTTATACTTTAGATTCATGTGAATAATGATACCAATATACTGTCTTACTTCAAAATATTCGTATAAAAAGCGAGAAAAACTGAACATTAAGTAACGACGGATTTTCTGATGAAAGACCTAGGTATAAATCATTGAAAGATTAGAACATTATTTGAGAGAAGAGATTTCATTGTTTGTTGTATATTGATATTCAACTTTTTTCCTTTTCTCTCCGTAGCATCTCGGATATGACTTCCCTCATGAGTATCACTGACATTGTTTGCGTCCTTGAGAGTGAATTTGGTTTAGTATTGTTGAGCTAGAAGTGATATTGCAATTGTTATTCCCATAGGCTTTTGAAGTGAAACTGTAGCTATTCTGAACTTCCAGGTTCATGGAACACGGTTGTAGATTTGAGCTGCTTGAATTGGGATAATGTATTGGTGTTCTTACTCGTGTAAGTGATGAGTGGCAAAATTTCTAGTGTTTCAGTATTGTGTTTCATAAGTGTACATCTACTGACACCGAACAGATAGCACCTTGAGTGTGTGTTCGGGTATGCAGACACCAAATTGTCCTTGCAATGTGGATTGAGGAGTAAAATTAGTTGTTTGATGCCGTTTAAATCTACTCTATTTTTTCCCATTGAGCTTTTATGTATAGCGTCAAGTTTTTATGTAGCACTCTGTGTTTTCCAGTATCAACCGTATTTGATTCCAATGAATACACTAGATGTCATTTCATCGAATTAGATTCGAACAATACACTTGTACAAAGACGAGAGTGTGCTAGCACCTAAATTATGTAGTTGGAGAATCCGTAAGATTTTGTTGTTTTGGCTCACCGTTGGTGAGAAATATGCACCTCATAAAAATGTTAACATCGACAGATCTTAATTCATTCTTTGTTTGCTATGTGTTCTTTGTTTAATTCACATTACGTACACTGTAAATGGTTGTAGAAAAACTCCCTCAAGCCATTGGTGTAATCAGTACCTACGCCACCTATCGATTTTTTCAGTGCTCAAAATTTTTTCAGTGCTCTTGCAGAACACAGTTCAACATTACTTCAAATCTCTCAATCATCATAATTTCAAAAGTGTATACAATACACATTCTCACAAATAAACTTTGAAGTTTTGACTACTAGAATAGAACATTGTAACGTGGACGAGCCATTTGGTTCATTTTTGGGTTGTTTCCCAAGTCCTATGCCGTCTAACGAAAAGGCATCAATTACGCACATGCACTTCATCAAAAATACAGACATTTCAGCCAAGTGCACAAACCTTAATCTACTCACAGGCATGCCAGTCATGCACACGCACCGCAATCATAAAGAGGCCTTATGAGTTTTGAAATACATGAAATCAGTACTTCATGAAACCGGGGGTTTCTTATCTACCTATGTTTGTGTGGCTGAAATTCTGATAAGTAATTAAGGTGTACGCATGTGATTGAAATATCTGTGTATGATTGAGATGCATGAGCGTGATTGATGCCTTTACGTTAAACGGCATAGAACTTGGGTAGCAACGCAAGAATGGACCAAGCAGCCCGTTTCTGTTGCCATATCGGATTTTCTGGTGAATTCTATTCTTTTCTAAAGGGTAACCAGAATTTATATACAAAAACCTAAGTACTCCCATGTAATATTGTTAAACAACCTTCTCTTGAATTTAGCTTAAGACTGTTCTCATCTTTATTCAGAAGGGTAACTTAGATTAACAGGTTTAAACAGAGTGGAAATTGTCTCCATAATAACCCGCAAGAAATAATATCTAACAGGGTTTTAAAAATAAATAATTTTTTAGGCTCTGTAATCCACTCCTATCAAGTTATCAATCATAGTCACTTCCGTCTTACTGATTAACGCTTGTTAATTTTTTATTAGGAATACATTATTCTGCGTAAATATAACATTATGCTTAGCTCTAAATTCAAATTTTATCCTATAAATCAAGATCGGATGCTAGACTCTGAAAAATATAGAGAATTTTCTTCTGTCTTCTAAAAGTCTAAAAGTCTTTTTAAATTATGTATCAAAAGAGATTTCGTACTATTTTTATACAAGGAAATTTATCTTAGTAGAAGTGTACTATAGTTCAAAATTGTGCGCAAGATTTGATATGGAGAGGGAGTTTGTCGAAATGTGAAATTTCATGTTTCTCATTAATAAATCATTGTAGTCACTTAAAACCCGGTTAAATCATAGTAGTCACTTTTCTCTTGTTAAAAAAGAGAATCCAGATAGCTTTGTAAACTTAGTCAGTTCTCACATTCGCCAGGTCTAGTAAAAATCCAGGTTTTTAATGTCATTACATGCAGTTACAGTAAACAAAAACTTTTAGTGAATTTGTTAACGAAGAAACGAAGGGAAAAGGTAAAAGAAGTATTAAGAGTACTTATTTGATGATTAGTCAAGGAAAAGAGCTATCTTCTATAGCTATCCAGGGTAAACACCACTAGCTACAAGTATATATACAAGCAGAGCATGTTCTACTCTGCGCACTGTACACTCTTGTTCATTAATACTCGCTTTATTCGTGAAATGTAAACATTTGACGAACTATTTGGGATGTTGAAAAGAAAGGCATTAGATGAATCCAAATTTGAGTACCAAATATACCATTGTCGTATAGGTTACATGTTTCATCTTAAAGCAACTGGACATCATTTAATATTTATTAGTCAAGGTTTTGTGTATCATAACAAGTTGGCTTATTGATCGACAGAAGTGAAGTAGAATAGAATAAAGCAATAGAAAAGAGTCGTTTGGCCCATTTTTAGGTTCCTATCCAAGTCCCATGCCGTAAATAAATAGCAATAAAGTATAAATTCACCAAAGAGTACGTGATTGTTGATACTGTTTGCATATAAGGTTATTTGTTTTATGAAACTACAATATGCAACATACGCAGGTTTTAATAGTTTTATTTATTTTTTCCAAATGTTAGGTCCGTGAGAGTGATTAATACATTCAATCTCCGAGGCCCAGGGTGATTATATAAAGCTTCTTACAAAGGTTGCTATATTCTTTCAATCTATTGGAGGATGCTCACTATCCACAAGTAAGTGCATCAATTATCAACGACTACAGAACGGCTGGCACTGGGCGGCCGTGACTTGAGTGCCAAGCCCAAGAGTGTTTTGCTATCGCTTGGTTTCCGCTGACCGATAGTGGTCACCATCAACCTGAGTGTACTACTGACAGAAAAACTGAAATTTTTGGTTAAACTTAATTATATACCATAGAGGACGCTCAAAGTCTAGATTTGTGTTCTTTGTGTGTTTACGACATGTGTTTCCAGAGTATAAAGCATCTCTCGTATAGGAAATTCTTTGAGTCAGCTATACTTTCTCGACCAACTTTTTGACTCATTGAAATGTGTCGAGTTAAGGAATGTATGATTGGATATAGATATAGTTGTCAATATACGAATAGTGTGTAAGAGTTCTTCTAGTTTCCCTTCATTTACCAAACATAGCAAACACTCAAAACTTTCATTTGCAATGAAAGAAAAATGACATCTTCTGTCCTATTGAAATGCCAAATAATGTGATCTTTGGGTAAGGTATAAAGGCTTATTTAATGTTTAAAGATGTACAGGTTAAGTTTTCAATATATTTATTTTTAATAAGTTTATTCATATAGAGTAGTGTACAAGGAAATATAAGCACAGGAAACTTTTAGCAAAAATTTGTTAAACCCATAAAATAACCTTAACTAAAGATTTAATAAAGAGTATTATATTCTATGTTGACCAATGGTCTAAAATATACAGGTATGTAATACGATCTCATTGTAAGTAAATTATCAATAAAGTTTTACTATTTTTTAGATGTTTCCTTAATAAAAATGAAAAATTTTACAACATAAATGAAGAATGTCCAATTTTCACAATATGTTTAAATTTAGAAATGTATGAAATGTCAAACGTAAAGTACAACCATCGTATACACATTAACACCCATTCTAAAATTTTAAGCGACCATTTAAAAACTACATACATCAGTTTATAGAAAACATCATTTCATACCATTAACTCAATTATATAAATATTAAAAAGACACTGTAGGATACTACGTTATAGGTAGTATTATTGTTCATTTAAATCATTTTTATAACTTAAGAAATCATTCATTAAAATGGATAGTTTTTACTTTTACTTATTCTTAACAAATTCTTCACTATCCCACTCCTAAAATTTTGAAAACATAAAGTAGAAACACGAACTTTTCTTTAATTTATACAGTTCATAAAGAACCCGTTTTTCATGAAGTATTTGTAGTGAATCACTACATATGAACACAGCACAGCGAGGCTATTTATCTTCGACCAATCAGAGAAGAAGACCGAAGAAGTGAATCCCGAGCGAGGCTAGCTGTCATTAACTAATGAGCGGTCACGCTCAGGCAGCAGTGCCCAGCCAACCGCTCTAAATAATGAGGTGACAACGTTTGGCGTGACAAAAGAGGATCACCTTGACCACTGCACTGTACAGACGTACTTGCTCATTATCTCACCGTGAAGGCAAAAAAAGGAATATTCCTCAAACTTGGAGTCGGAAGAACACACAGGCACGACTGGACATTAGAAAAGATATTCAAAGTCAAAGATATTCAAAGTCCAGGTCGTGTCACGTGCTACGTGCTCAGTCACGTCCTTCTCCGTACTCGTAGCTCTACGATATCTAGAGCCCAGCGGTAGCCGGACCATCGCACCAAGAACGGAAGGGTGAGTCGACTACGAATCTATTTTTCCTCTCTTTCTCTACCTCTACCCCCTTTTCTCACTTAGAACGTTGCTGAGAAGTAGTAGAGCCTGGTGTACTGAAAGGCTCCAGACCGTATGGGAAAACCCCCATTATAGTAGGGGGGGGGAGTGAGTACAAGTAGGGCACCAGCCGCTTCTCAGATAAGACAACGTTCTCTATCAGACACAGAACTCAACCACCACCAACATGTCCTCCCGCGAGGGAGGGCAGGAGAGAGGGTGCGCCGGCCACACCACTAGAAGCCTTCTCCCCACTCCCATTAATACTAGACCCCCACGTCTCCACGCAGCAGAACCCCTTCCCCGCTGCATCAACACAATACTACACCAAAATACCACACAACACTCTAACAATCACTCAACTAACAACCACAACACGAGACCCACGCACAACCATACTAAAAACACTACATTCAGGATCCAACTACGGAAAATTAACCCAGACATAACAACAGAAAAATAAAAAATATTCGAAACAACATTCAAAGACCTTGACGTGCCATTAACAAAACTATCAGAAAATAACTCAGGCTACAACGTCATAACTGACGAAGCAGATGCTGTCGACAAGTTGAGCTCTCTCAAAGCAACCGAACTCTTCAAAAAAATAAACCTCAAACCAATCATTCCACCTGACCTACGAGCCAAAAGAACAATTTTCATACGCCAACTTGACAGCTCTATTGGGAAGCTAACACCAGAAGAAATCACCAACGAGATCAAGACACAGCAGCCATGGACAAAAATACTAGAAGTAACTAAAATTAAAAACTCCACCCACGTGATAAAAATCACATTCTCGAAGATATCCATAATACAAAAAATCCTCCAAAACGGCCTACTGATGTTCAATACCAAAATCACTCACTCACAGATAGAACTCGAGAAATTCACTTATTTCCAGATATGCTACAAGTGTTACAAATTTGAAGATCACGCTACCTACCAATGTACCTCCCCAACACCTAGCTGCTCCGAATGTGTATCACACCAACACACACACACCAACAGTGCAACTCACCCACTAAAAAATGCCTAAATTGCAACACTCCAACAACACCGAACTCTCGCAGCAACCTGCTCGCATGGGAAAAAGGTTATATACCAGAAAAACGAAAGAAAAAAAAACACGAAAGGAAAAAAATAACCGCACATACCTAGACATAGCAAAAACTGCCTTCCAACAAACAAACCAACCAACACCTGCTCTCACGCTCTCAAGCAACACACATCAAACTTGCTGCCCTGGTAATCGAAGCACACATCGCTAGTCTGGCCAAAACAGAAAGCTACGGAAGAATCCTTTCAAAATCCCTAAAAAGGAACTTCAACATTGATACCTCATTCCCCAATAGGGATTCCCCAAAAATATTCAACCTGTTCATCAACCCCACCCCTAACCCCGAACCTGCACCCATTGCTACCCCTAATACAAACACTGAAACAATCACCACGCACCACGACATAGAATCGGAATCGGAACAATCGTCAACCGAAACGAATGACACACAAGACCAAAACCGTGACAACACCGAACCTGAACAAACATGGGAAACACGCCCAAAGAAAAAAACACAAAGAAAAGGAAGAAAGCCTGCTCCCCTCTCGACAAACATTCCTACCCTGACACCTGCGAACTCGAAGCCACACTTGTCAAAAGCGCAACGCAACAGCCACTGATCCCAACTCACCCCACGAACGAGTGGATCATTACCTAACTCTCAAAAAACAACCCAAAAATCAAGGTCGAAATAGGAAAAGGAGACCCCAACGAAGTTTGAAAATAGATCTTGGTGAATAAAATACTTCTAAATCTACACCCAATCTATGCAATCCTACAAAAAGATTTCGACGAAATCCTGCACTCGCTTAAAAACCTAACGCACAAAAGACCAAAACACACAACATAATGGATACACAGTTACATAAAATCCCTCACCATCATCCAACATAACGTTCAAAACTGGCAAAACGACAAAATGGCACTATGCAACATCTACCGACAATATGACCCACACATTATACTAATCAACGCTCACTGCCTACGAGATAACACCCCCATCAAAAAATGAAACTATAACACATACGCCACAAACAACGCAGGGACATCCATAGCAATCAGAAAAAGACATCCCATTTAAACTACACGACAATTTCCCCTCAGACATGCTCGGAGTCACAGTCGAAACTCCGCAAGGCCCCATCAATATAGACACAACCTACATCCCACCTTTTGCACCAACTACATCGACATACACACACTACTAAGGCGGCAAAATCCTACCTACCTAATAGCAGATATGAACGCACAGCACCTTACACTTGGATACAATTACACAAACATGAAAGGAAAGCAAATACACTCACTCATAAATAAAAATAAATGTATACACAGCGGACCAAACTTTCCCACCCTGCCCACTCATAACTCTACCACCAGTCCTGACATAGTCCTGACAAACACCCAAACATTCCACAACATAAGACTACAACCAGGCTCGCTCACCCTGTCAGACCACACCCCCATAATTGCAACCATCACTGCAAACCCCATCCAAATCCCCATCCGCCCACGCCCATCCTTCCACAACACTGACTGGACACAATACAAAAGCCTCCTCACCGCACATACAGTACCACAAGACTCCCAACCTACTCTGGAAGAGATCGATAACCACCTGTCCAACTGGGAAAGTCACATCACCGCAGCCTCCAAACAAGCAATCCCAACCATCACTCACAAACAATCCCAGGAATAAAATCAACACAAGAAACACTCTTGCTTCAAACAAGACACCATCACATCTGCAACCAGCTCAGGAGACACGGACACTCTCCTTACTTGTACCGCGAACTCGTAAACCTCAGACACCAAACAAAACAAACATACAAACGCATATACAGTGCAACATGGAACCATACAATCACAAACATGAAAATAAACGATAACCCCGTATAATTTTGGTCGTCCATAAAGCGCATGTCAAGCAACAACACTAAACAAAGCACACCTTAAATTAAACTCAACGGCACATACTACCACTCCCCGAGTGACAAAGAACCCCTATTCAGAACGTACTGGTCAAACATCTACTCCGGCATTGACGATCCCGACAACAAATTCGACGAAAATCACATTCATGACGTTGAAACCCAGATGACGAACATCACACCACGTATAAAACCACACGAGACGGAAGACATTACCCGCCTAAACACCCCCCAATTCAAAGCCATCACACTCCAAGAACTCCAACAAGCTCAATGAACTTTTTCGCAAAAAGGTCCAGGAAACACAAAAATCACGACACACCACCTGAAACAACTCCCCCCAACATGCCCCAGTACCTACTATACATATTTAACAACGCAATCTCCGCGGGATATTTCCCTATCAAATTAAAACACGCCATCATGATTTTCCTTCCTAAACCGTCAACCTCACAACACGAAATAAAAAATACTGCCCAATATCACTAATCGACATCCACGGAAAACTCCTAGACAAAATCCTCACCTACAGACTCACAGACCATCTCACGATACACAAAATATACAACAAAAGACAACACGGCTTCCGAAACGGAAGAGGAACACACACTGCTCTTGCCACCCTACATGAGACGCTGCACGTCCACTTAAACCAACAGAATAAAATAGATGTCATTCTACGAGATGTATCCAAAGCAATCGATAAAGTCTGGCACGCAGGCCCAAGATATAAATTATCGCAACTTAACCTTGATCCACTGTTCATAAAAATTCTTACAAACTTCCTTTCAGACCGCACCGCTGCAATCAGAATCGCAAGCCACGCAGGACTACCGTTCCCCATAAAATCAGGGGTGTCACAAGTGGCAGTTATCTCCCCAGCACTGTACAATTTTTACACACACGACCTCCTCCCGCCCATACCAAACACCGATTATACTGCATTCGCCGACGACATGACACAAATCGCATTCAGCCCCAACTCCCATAACATGGCCGCGCGTTTGACATCAAGGGCAATAGCCCAGATCAATGCCTTTGAAACGAAATGGAAGATTAAAAGAAACGGAAACAAATTGAACCTATAGCCATTAGCCACCGCAAGAAACACGAAGTGCACGTAGACGGCACCCCCGTCCCTTACGATAAATCACGCAAAGTTTTAGGTCTCCACCTCAGCAGCCAGAGATACACCTCACACATCACACAGAGGAAAGCAATAGCACAAAACAACCTTTCTCGTCTATACCGTTTCAAACATGCACCCGGACACAAAAAGGAAGCTTTACCTGGCCTACGTACGATCAGCCCTTATCTACCCAGCCATCCCACTCCACACATTATTGCCATTCTCCATCTCAAAACTACAAAGTGTACAAAACAAAGCAACACGATTCATCAAAAACACAGAATGACACAACTTTAAGACATCAGCCCAATTGCACCGCCAAACCAAACTAGCCTCCATCAACACTCTCTTACACGAACACGCAAAAAGAATATGGACCAACATTGAAAACATGCACCCACAACTATACCTACACCTCACATTCCCACAAGAAACTAGACAAATACCACACAGAGCTTTCCCAAGCTCGAAAACAAAAATACTCGGCCCCCTCCAACACCCAAATACACATGACACCCCATACCGCCGCACCTAGCATCAATACCCCTCTAGGGTAACAAAACAACTCTATAGAGATCACCTACAAGAACAAATCCCAGGGGCAGACCCCTACCACTCAACACATGTGCGCAGAGCGCACATTTCTATTCCTCTCCTAGTATCCCCTTTCCGTTTTACCCCTATACTTAGGTACACCCTGTGCCAAACTCTTTCTCAAATCTTTCCTATTGGTACCGACCACCACCACCGTGACACTCTCTACACTGTGCTTCTGAGCTCAACATCTTCACCAAGACTCCTCATCGGCCTCTACAAGTTCTCGCCTTAAGATTCCCATCGTACTCATTACCGAGCCTATTCATTACGCCCGTGCTCGCACACTGGTGGTTGTGATATTACAGGAGGCTCACATTGTAGTGAGACCGAATTACTTTACCTTGGTGCTTCTTAATACATGTATCGAAACTCATCCCTGTGTCATTTATCCTGTTGAGTCACTCAACGGTCCCTCATCCCTCAGACACTCACTCCGAGTAAGACAAGATTAAAAGAGATATTCTATTCCGAGTCTAGAAAAGATATTCATTGTCAGGTCGGAGCTAAGAGAAGTCTGAGGGTTGGGACTGAAGAGTTATAGCGATCACCATAAATTCCTTTAGAGATAATAATGTATATACAATTTAGAACTTAAAAACTCTTTAAAAACTCTTATATAGTGGAATTATTGTATCACTTCTAAAGGATTATTGAAATCAAATAATTGTATCATATGAATCCATTTGTAAGATTATATTAATACTATACAACGGGATAAACAAATATTCATACATGTTAAAATTCTTCACTTATTAAATTTCTGATGAACAAAATTTAGATACACCGATAATATATTTGCACACGCGTGCATAAACTATAATTATGCAATAAACAAATAAATTATAGTATATAATGAATTTATATACAATTGTAGATATTTGAGGGTTGAAAAAGGATTTGTACAGAACAAATTTCTGATTTTAGATGACATGAAACACTGTTTGGATAAGGTTTTTGTCTCTAGAACTTTCTCGTTTGTTCCAATCATTGCTATCAGTTGTCACTTTGAGATGTCAAAATACTAGTTAGTTCATTCAACTCTAAGAAATCATCCAGTAGTGTCGTAATAATAGTGAGAGGTGAAGAACTCTCAAATTCTGTGAAAACCTTAATTATTGAACAGTGGAAAGCCGGCAATAATTACAGGAAAATATCAGAGAACCTTCGAATTCCATTCTTTACTATTGTTCATTTATTGAAATATATGAAACGTCAAAAACTGTTGAAAACAAAATAAGATCGGATGCCCCACGCTAAATTTCCCCTAGATCATTGGTTCCCAACCTGGGGATAAATTACCCCCTGGGGTAATTTAGCAATTTTTGGGGGGTAATGGAGGGGTGACAGAAAAATGTTAAGAATTCTGAAAATCAAGAATGCATTGCGGTACCTTGTATTAGGATTAATGTTAACTTAGTCTTAGTATTTTAAGTTGTAAAGTAAACCTACTATAAGTAACAAAGCTAAACCAAATAACAATAAATATAAAAAACTAATATATATATATATATATATATATATATATATATATATATATATATATATACAGTATTAGAAAAGAAGAAATATATAGCTGTGTGGTAACCGAAAAGTATTTTCACAAGTATGCTTCAGGGCGCGTCACTCTAACCCCGATGACTCATCGACAAGTCCAGTACGCGTCACTCATTGCCTGAGTCTGCCTATATTTCACACTGCCAGTTTTTCTGTGAGCATCAGCCGAGGTAGACATAAGCTGGTATGTATGTGTACTGCCCTGTGCAGTATATACTTAGTATTTACCCACTGTTACTGTGAGTTTGTGTTATTAATTTTGTATATTATGTATGAGTGGTTCTTATGTTTTCAATGGTTTTGCTAGCATTAGCGGAGTATGTGAGGCTGCGTACGTTCACTGTAGTGTCGCGCTACAAGATGCTCTTGTGCTGACAAGCATGATACATGCAGCCTGGCGAATGTATGCGTGTGTGCTTGAATCAGTGAATTTGTGTTAGCTGCCATGCGAGAAATTATGTACCTCGCGTTTGGCAGTGTATTCACGGATATTGTGTTGAATAGGTGTTGCGTTGAGTTTTTCAGTAGTGGTGTACTGAGGTTTTGGTGTTGTGGATTTGGCTTGTGATATTCGAGTTGTGTATTGAAGTGTAATTTAGTGTTTTAGTGTAACTGTGTATTCGAGTGTGTGAGTCCAGAATTTTTTATTTTTATTTTTAACACAGTTACATCATTCCTATGCTGAATAAGCTCTTCTAATGTTATCTAGAATTCCATGAAAAACTAAATAATAAGTTCTCAGTGTTCACATTTTTTATGCATTTTTTTCTGAAGATTGAACAATAAAATGTCCAAAAAGCGAACCCACTCTGGCGCCTTTCTTCGCTATGGCTTTGTGAATTTACCATCCGGTGGAGAGGATCGGCCACAATGCGTGATATGTCACAAAGTGTTGACAAATGAAAGCCTGAAGCCATCAAAACTCTCAACTCACCTCCAGAAGTGCCATCCAAATCTTCGAAATAAGGATCAGGCTTATTTTCAGCGCCAGGCTGTAGCACTGAAGAATATCCAGTTCGGTTCATCTGGAATTCAAGCCCAAAAGCTTCAAGCTGCAGTGGAAGCATACTACTTTGTTGCATATAAAGTTGCCGAACAACAGAAATGCCACACCATTGCAGAGAATCTGATTATGCCGTGTGCATACGAGATGGTAAGCAAGGTATGTGGGGAGGATCAAGCGAAGAAACTGAGTGTCATATCTCTATCAAACAACACCATCCACAGACGAATCGATGACATGGCATCAGATATGTTGTCCCAAGTTATAACAGAGATCAAAGAATGCTCATATAGCAAATTCTCCTTGCAATTTGATGAATCGTGTGACGTAGCCAGTTGTGCTGTTCTCCTTGAGTTCGTCCGTTACATCCACCAGGACAGGATCAAAGAAGGGAGAAGATGTCTTCAATATCATTAACAGTTTCTTTACCATGAATGGATTGGATTGGAACAGCGTTCAACAGGTAGGGAGCGATGTTTATATAAAGTCTAAATTAGTATAAATACAATGAATTACATGGCATATAGTCATATACAGTTTTATTTATTGTACAAGTAACCGTAGTGTAGCTAATATTTTGTGCATGATTAACACAAAAAACATCGTGCGTCGTACTGAAAAACTAAAGTACCAAAATAATTAAATTAATACCATATAATTATAACGCAAAAGATAAGTAACAATGACTAACTGACGCAATCTATAATATTTTTTTTCTTTTTAATCCAGGTCTCTGTCGATGGAGCACCAGCGATGATGGGTGGTCATCGTGGATTACGGGGCCTCATACAAGCTGACAATCCAGAAATTTCTGTAGATCATTGCATCATACATCGGTACTCTCTTGGATCGAAAAGCCTGCCTGGTAATCTGAAGTTAGTGTTTGAAGATGTGTTGAAAATCGTCAACTTCATCAAGTCCAGGGATGTGAATTCGCGCATATTCAAGGAGCTGTGCAAGGAAATGGGAGAAAAGTATGAAGTTCTGCTCTACCACACCGATGTTTGCTGGTTGTCACGAGGCAAGGTTATACATCGTGTCGTTGAGCTCCAAAAGGCTATTCAAGAATTCCTGGAACAAAAAGGATCTCCTTTTGCTACCAAGTTTACTGATAAGGAGTGGCTTGCTCGACTTTGTTACTTGGCTGACATATTTGCGGAGCTGAACAGTGGTAATCTGCAACTCCAGGGCCGAAACACGACTGTCATTGATACCCATCACACTGTGGCTGCATTTCTGGGGAAACTGAGACTTTGGATTCGGCGCTTGGAGAAAGGAGTGATCGCCCAGTTTCCTACCCTAGACCCGTTCATTGAGGAGAATAGTCATGATACTGGATCTTTTCTACAGACCATCAACAAAGAGATGAGCGACCATTTGAAGGGGCTTGAAACAAACATGCATCACTAATTTCCAGAGAGTGACCAAGAAACAGCCAGTCTTCAGTGGATCATTCATCCCTTCTCTGTACCTGATGAGGCCATTCATGATGATGATTTCCCTGCAAAGGAGGAGTGGATCACAATGCAAGCCAATGAAGCCTTGAAAATCGAATTGCAAAACCAAAATGCAGATTCCTTTTCGATTTCACAACTAGCCGACTCGCCAACTCTGTCCAAGAGAGCCATGAAGTTGTTGGTATCATTCTCAACAACGTATCTGTGCGAGAAGGGGTTCTCAACTGTGCTGGGCATGAAAACAAAAAAGAGGACTCGTTTAAATGTTGCAAACGATGCCAGGCTGGCACTTTCAACCACGAAGCCAAGAATTCCTCAACGAGCTTCAAATATGCAACTCCAATCATCTCACTGATGCTCTTGACATCTTTGGCAAGTCATTAGAGATGCAAAATGTACTAATACAATAAATAAAAGAAATTATCTCTAGTGTTTTAGTTTAGCCATATATATCAATGTTGACAAAATTTTGTGAAAGGGGTAACATGCTTAATGTGGCATGCTAAATTGGGTAACAAGCTGAAAAAGGTTGGGAACCACTGCCCTAGATCGTTAAGAAAAATCAAATGAAGAATCGAAAATAAATCAATGATCATCAGAGAGGAGTTAGAAGAAGATTTATTAGCTTCAGAACTAGTGTTACACTACAAACTATCAGCTTTGAACTTCATAGGGATCAACTGAAATCACGCTCTCCTAGAAAAACTTCATTGATTACTAAGAGGCATATAGATGCCCGTTCAAAATTTGTTTCTGGACATAAAAAGAAACCTGATACGTGCTGGGAAAATGTTCTATAGACAGTTTTAAAACTTGATGTTTTCACAAAATTCTAGTAGCCGTGTTTGGAGAAGTGATGGTACAGTCTATGCGCCAAAGAACATGATTCCGTTTGTAAAGCTTGAAGGTGGCAACATCATAGTGTGGGGATGTTTTTTTGCACATGACACTGAAAATTCACATGCGATAGAATAGAATGAGGCGATGAGTACGAGGCTTTTGACCCATTCTTAGGTTAGTACCCAAGTGCCAAGCTGTAATTCTAGCCAAGCGATGGTCATACACAAACTGACAACCCCGGCAGCGAGTCTCGAACCCGAGTCTTCTCGCATCGCAAGCGAGTTCGCTCACCAGTCCACTAAGCTGGTGATAGATAGTATAATGAATGCAGAGACGTATCAAAATAATTTGAACACTAAATTACGTGATTCCGAAGAAAAGCTCAAACTCCACGAAGAATGGGTTCTATAACAGGAAAACGACCCTAAGCACTCGACAAAGTCTGTCAAAAGATGGGTATTCAATCGCAATCTAAAATTCCTGGAATGGCTATGCCAGTCTCTGGACTTGAACCCCAATAAAAATTTGTAGAATTATTTGAAAATTACTATTTTTCATGAGCTCCAACGCGCATTCCAGGGTTGAAAAACATTTGTAAAGAGGAACTGTAAAATTCTCAATGAAACATCTAAATCATTAAAAAAATGTAGAAAAAGACTGATTGTAGTCGAACTGAATAATTGTTATGCTACGAAGTATTAAATCAGAATTATCTATTACTCATGTTATGTACGAATAATTTTTTCACCTCTGAATATTTATGTCGTAAGATTTATGATCTATGCATAGGTTTTCATACTTCAGGGCGATGTGTAAAGTGTATGTATAGTAAGGTGTATCGAGACGTGAGGACCGACCTAGGCGTGTGGTAGAGGCCGAGGCCGAGGCTTCTCGCCCGCCGTCTGTCCCACAGCTGTGTAAACAACATTCCGCTACGTGGCACAACAACGCCGTACCCTCTGAACCTGGGAAAGGAACTCCCCACAGCCACAAGTGTAAGAAATAGAGAAAAAATAAAGCAAGGGTGCTCATATAAAAGCAGCAGGGCGAGGAAAACAGGGAGACTCAGAAACTAGATCTCGACGACGATGTAGACTGTCAGGACGGAGACTGGGGAGCTAGACCTCAACAGCGATGTAGGGTTGTGCAGGAGCGACAGCGAGGGCATGGGTGTAGGTTAGGAGTATGGGTGGAATAGGTGACAAGCTTTAAGGGGGAATTAAGTTAGCATCACGCCGACGAATACCAGCAGATTTTAAACGCGCACTTAACTGTGTATAATGAGGGAAGAATCGATTGCGAAGCAGTAAGGAAATGGAAGGGGAATAATCAGCGTTATTGCTAATGTATTGTAATTGTGAGTGTTAACATCGAAGCCCATCATTAGAAACGAATCTCCAGTGCAATGGCAAGTTAATATTATTATTGTCCATGTGATCGAGATTAGCGACGGGGTAAATTTTTTAAGTTGTTGTGAGCACCATTGATTTAATTAATTTGTTCCGTATGCACATTCAATCATTCAACTGTTAAGTATGCAATTGATCTATTAATGATGCACTGTTTATTAGGGTATCATGTTGTGGGTTATATGCCAAAATGTGGTATATGACTCATTTCCCATCTCGTGAAGTTAGAATAACATGTATTAAATCTTTTTGTGTGTATCATTACCCTTATTTTGCCATTGAAAAGAAGTACAAGGAATACCTTTTCCAATTTCATGTATTCAGAGGACTAGAGTACCTCTAGTACGATTACGTATAAATGTTGTTGCATTTAAATAATTTTGTTATTACAAGTATTAATTGAAATATGATGGCAGGGCAGCATGCAGAAAAACCATGCACTGAAACCAAGATTACGTAAATCATGAGAGAGAAAAGCACTCATCAGCAATGAATCACCATGCAATTAGAAGTAGGTAGATAAACTTCAGCCCTTTTTATATGCATTGAATCAATCATTAATAAATAAATTAGACAGAGACATTATAAACCACCCATTTATACGTATCGCCACATTTATAATTGTAAATAAATTCATTAATTAGAATAATGTATTCGTTTCTTTTGTATATTCTTAGCTTATTCATGTGTGTGCAAATATAGTATCGGCATATCGAATTCTTGCTCATTAGAAATTTAATAAATAAAAAATTTTAACACGTATGAATATTTGTTTCCATCAAGGACTACTATAAACAGGACGTGTACGGTCATATAGTGGACTACGCTAGCGGAGGCCAGTTTACTGAACTGAGTGAGCCCAGTTAGCCACCATCTGTGACAGTGCGAACATTGTCGTAGTCTGTCGCTCGGTTTGAATCGGACATTCTTGTTTGTTTCGAGGCACATTGCTGCATTTTTTAGTGGATACTGTTTGTTTACAAAGTTTTTTGCTAATTATATGTATTAAAAATGCCGAACAAGTGAGGGGTTGTGAACTGTCGAGGTAAAAACAATAAGGAGAACAAGCGCCGCGTGTTTCGCCTGCCGAAAGAGCAGTCTGAGAGACAGAAGTGGCTTGATGTTCTACTACTTCGTGAAAATTTTATTGTTAATCCAGACAAGTTTTTCATTTGTGAGATACACTGGGGAGCTGACCCACCTTTGATCAAATTGTGTGGAGGTTCTATGCGACCTGGAATCCCTCACAGTATCTTCAATGTGCCTGCTTCATGACTGCCCTCTGCAAAACTTACACCTCGTCCGGCGAAAGGGGAAGACCAACAACTGAGGTATTTTATTCAGAAGAATATGATTACTTCATTTGATGCTTTCAAACCTGAACGTAACCTACAGAAGCAGCATAAGAACTTGATTATTTCAAGATCGAAAGAAAGGCTTGTGGGTTTGTTCATAACCGGCTACATCAGTGAGTGCAGCCTGTCAGTGATTGTCGAAAACAAGCCCACTTTGTGTTTCCCACTAACGCTCGATGTGTTCAATAACGGCATTAGTGTACCACTGTTTAAGACATTTCATCCCAACAATGGTTTGAGATCGTATACTCAGTTCGACGAAACTGTGCGCTTGGCAATGCACTATGACATCCCGTTTGACAAAACGATCCAAAATGTTGTCACTCTTCTTCAAGTTCACACATCAGCCTGTGTCGACACTGAGAAAGAGAAAAAGTTGGTATTTTTGACACGTCAGTTGGAACTTTTATTACAGAAGCAGTTTTCCATGAATGAGTATTGTTTTGCTCTTTAATCATACCCACAGTGTAATTATGAACAGCTCAGAGACTTTTTGGTGCTGCCATGCAAACGCAAGCTGCAGTACATCACTTCATCTATTGACAAGGACCAGGTGCTGAGGGAAACATTGGACAAAGTTCAGACACTGCAGCAGAAGAATGTGTTTCTCTTGGTAGATGAAGTACAGATTCGCCCAGCTGTTTAATTTTCTGGTGGGGTGCTGAGTGGCATGGCCGAGAACAACCGAGACTGCAAGGCCACTTCTATGCTGTGTGTCATGATGAAGTCAATGCACAAAGGACCTAATCTGATGATTTCTATGACACCCGTCCACAAGCTGACGGCAGCATACCAGCTTGAGCGTGTGAAGGAGGCTGCTGCTGTTGAGGGGCTGGTGGACGTGTCATCGGGTCTATCACAGACAACCACAAGGTGAACCAGCAGTATTGTAAGCTGTTTGATCGGCTGGGTGATTGCAGTGCCACAGCCAAGCATCCTCTTGACAACTAGCGTGTCTGATTTTCCTTTTTGACACAGTACATCTGCTAAAGTGCATCTGAAACAACTGGATCAGTGAGAAGGGCCAGAAGATGAGTCTTGACAATGAAACAACGGCATCATTTGCAGACGACAAGGAACTATACGAGTCAGAAAAAGGCAGTATTCTAACGCCTACTACACTCACTCAATTTGCTGTCAACCCTTCACTACTTCAACTACAAAATATGCAGATGTCTTGAAGGTTTTCACTGACAAGGTTGTGGCTTCATTAAACTCTTCCAAATCATCCTCAACTGGTGGAATGTTGTGAATGTGTCGTCGAAGGGACAAGTCCAGTGCATGAACGATCCATATCGAGCTATTCAGGATCCCCAGTCAACCAACCTGCAAACTTTCCTGACCACTTTCCAGGAGGTTGCTTCAGGACATGGAGGAAGTCGAATCCAGTGCCTTGGCCATGACACTAAGAAGGCACTGGTGCAGACTACGCAGGGACTGCTTACCGTTTGCCGCTACTTGTTCAGAAACGCAGACTTCCAGTATGTTCTACTGCGTGAGATCCAGAGTGACCGGCATGAGGGGGAGTTCTCAGTCTACCGTCAATCAACTGGTGCAAACTGTTTCATGACCACTGGGGATGTGTTCTCCCCATGAAAGCATCGTCTCACAAGATATGCTGTCACAAACCTCCAGTCCATTGATGTCCAGCCTGAGTCAAAGAAACTTACCCGCTTGAGGACTGCCATTGACCTACAGGATGCAGCTTATATTAAGAGGTGCACCACAGATGTGACACTGACTGTAAGAGAAGAGTGTAGTGCGGCCTATGTTGCGTGGTGGCTTGAGATGAACTGTACAGACGATGTGTCTTTCAGCGTCGAGGAACCGCTTGTGACCAGTGACGTAAAGGACTTTATCGAGACAGTATCTAGAGGTTCTCTGACGACTCCTCATGTGTGCATATTTGGTCTTGTCAGATGTTGACTGTGTTTCATCAAGAAAGCCCGTCACCGTGCCTGCTGCCAGAAAAGATTATTGCATATCTTGTCGACACTGACTAGCTTCAGTGGAATTGACATTGACTGTCCCAAGATGCTCGTCGTATGACAAATGTTCTATTAAATGGACTTCACAACCTAGAGAAAGAACAGCAGAAGAATGCAATCCTTCTTCAGACCTCTGTAAAGAAGGCCCGGTTGGCTGGCTAATCGCTGCAGTTTGGAAGGTTTTTGCTTCTATGTCTGTTTGTTTATATGGGTGAATGTTTGTATTTTTGGTTGTTTGAATTGGAAAAGGTTTAACTATAATCAATTTTGTAAAGTCTAAAACTACCGCAACTCGGCTTTCTATAAAGTTGCCACTAAGCTCATGCAATAATACATGTTAAGTCCGGCTAAAATTGGTATTTCAAAGCATCACAGTGCTTCAAACTATTTAAAATTCACTGTAAGCCTTATTATCCTTTTTATTGCTTGAAAGAAGTAATTTTTGAATGATTTGACCAATAGAAAATGTTATGTTACTAAGAATGCAGTGGCCTTCGCTAGCGTAGTCCACTGTATGGCCGTGCACGTCTTGTTTATAGTAGTCCTTGGTTTCCCTCTACTTTGTCACCACCAGCTCAGTCGACTATACCACCAGCTTGGTCGACTATTGAACGAATCCGCTTGCGAGCAGGAAGACCTGGGTTCGAACCCCGTTGCTGCCATGGTTGAAGCGGCTAGAATTACGGCATGGGACTTGGGTACCTACTCAAGAATTGGCCAGAGGGTTTGTTCCTATCGCCTCATTCTATTCTATTCTACTGTATACACCGAACATATTATAGCAGGATTAATTCTGTATAATAAGCATCTTGATCTTTCTGTATTTAATACATAATGAGAACCTTCTAATAAGAAGAGAGTAAGTTTTGAGAATTTTATCCACAATACTACAAGAAAAATATTTTTATCAAAAACCTCTAACATAAGAACTCTCACAAGATTTTAAAAAGTAATAAGAATAAAAAAGAGGATTACATTAATAAACAGGAGAAAGAAAACTAAACAAACGAGACGTATTAAAATGAGTATAGGCATCCAAGAATGGAGTTTTTAATATTGTTCCAGAAAAGAATCCCCATTATTTTTATATAAAGAGGTTTGTCATAGTAGAAATATACTTTATTTAAAATTGTGAAGAAAACTTTGAATACAGAGAAAGGAGATGAATATGCAATTTCCTGTTTCTGTCTACATTCTGGAAGAAATCGTCGAGGTCAATTTCCTCCGGTCAAAAGTATAAAGATAGTTTTTTAAATCAGGGCAGTTTTCTTTTTCGCCAGATTTGGCAAAAGGCTATCATTTTCATGACATCAATTGCAGTCACTTCTATGGTTGGAATACTATTAAGGGAAGATTTTTTAGAGTAGTCATTTCTGAGCGGTAGACTTTTTCTTTATTGGGGAGACCAGTTGGAATATAATGGGATGGTGAAAGGTACATGATTTGGACTCCTTCTAGCCCTAAACTTTCGGTTGAAGGCATTACTATTTGCTGTTTGGGGAATTATTGATACCCCTACATCTGGTCATGTATGTAGAGCCCTTTAGAACAGGGGTGTCTAAACTTTTTAAGTGAGGGCCAAATACAGAAAAATGAATAAAATGTCGGGCCGCACACTAGAGGTAACGTGTCAACACATGAATACTGCGTGTATTTTTAACTCACCTTTAATATGAAGAACACTACACTCAGTGGGAGCAGTGATGCGTTCCTTTGGAAATAAAGGATGGCTGACTTGTCAGAAGAAAGTTTGATGGTTGAGACACGAATTTCACAGAGATCAGTCTGTTTTTTCTGATTTAACAGAGAAAATGTTTGTTCACATATGTACGTTGAGCCCAACAGGCTCATCATTCTTTTTGCGTGTTGTGTCATCAGAGAAAACTTGGCACTATCCAAACTCCGATAGAGGTTAGGGAGGGAGAAAAACTGGTACTGACTTTTCAGAAAATCGTTACACTGCATTTCAATCAGTGCTAACTGCAGACGCTCTTTCATTTCTTCTACATCCCCCAAAAAGGAAGTTGAGAACAGTTTCATTTATTTTTCTGTGACAGAAAAATCTTGAAAACGCTGGTTGAATTCTGTCACGAGAGATGCAATCACAAATACATGTTTCTCCATTTTAGCAAAAAGGTCAGCTTTTGGAAAAACAGACTTGACTTCAGAGATCGTGGGAAGTGTGCACAATTGGAGTTTCGTAGTTGTCTCAAACAGTCGGAGCTTTACGCAGAAGATTTTCATGTGCACATACAGGTACGGCACTAGCTGATCTTTCCCTTGTAGGTTCTCGTTCAGTGTATTCAGATGATGAGTAAGATCAACTAGAAATGATAGGTCTGCCAGCGAAAGAGCATCAATCAGTTCAACGAGAGGTCTACACTTCTCTTTCAAAAACTTGTCAATTTATGATCTCGGCGAATAAAAGCTTTACAGCACAGAGCTGCGGCTAAGCTAGCGCACATATGACTAGTAGAGTACATCTTTGTATTCATTATCCACATCACACTTATCTGATGTGGATGCTGGATACAAAGATGTACTCTACCACTCGGATGTGCGCTAGCTCAGCCACACATCTGCTTGGATCTCTTTATGAAACAGGGCTCTAACACTAATTAAATTGGATGATGAAGACAAGCGTTACTACAAATGATTTCATTTCTAAACAAAAATTTCCAAAGTATTCCTTGAATGCGATAAAATAAAATCTATTCATTTTAGTATAAATTTTTATCTGCCAATTCCTGAATAAATAATTCACTAAAATCACTTTTGTTATCGAAACCTGTGAGTTGATTACAGAAGAAAAATTTGATACATTTATAAATTATAATTTGTTATATTTTTCTGTAAATGATAATTAGATTACACCTTTACTCTGACTCAAAGTGTCAGAAATATACCCGTGATTCGAACTTTCTTGTTGTACATGATAGAAAATGTCAAAAATTATCTGGAAATAGAAAAGTTTTTTTCAAGGAATTTACCTTTCTTTCCGTGATTATATATTTAGGTTAAATTGTAAGCAAATTTAAGTGATAAGCTCTTTTTTAACGCAGTTGTCAATATGAATTTATTATACTATTTGAAACAAACTTTAGAATGAAAATCTGCGACATATCGTAAAATGCTTCCTAAAATTTCATTCGAAAAGTACCCATTCAAAATATTTAAGAACCCGCTAGAAAAGTAAATATTAGCACTAATTTATCTAAAAAATGCAGAAAGTTGTTTTTGGACCTTTTATTAAATCCAAATTGAATTCACGAAAATTCTAAGAAGGTCTGGAGGAGCGAGCAGGGTGACTTGCCTACAAAAACAGAGCACATCACAACCAATACACTCTATTCAAGATTTAAAGAATTAACACTCTATTCAAGAACTTATGCGTTTGAAAATCGTTTTTATAGTCGGCGTGGACCACTTTTGGGTTGAGTGTAGACCTGCTGACTTGCTCCACCTGGTATCAAGACGGTGAACTGCACCCATTAATTATGTTATGGCCCAGCTTCATGCGCAGGCCACATTCAATTATATTTTCACAATTTCATGCAGGCCAATAAAAACTGAGTCACGGGCCTTAGTTTGGACACCCCCGCTTTAAAAGAAAACGGAGAGATTTTCCTATATTGTTGAGCCTGGGTTGTTAACGATGGGTCTGAATATCTTTGTACCCATGGGTCTTATTATCTGGTATAGAAGTATATTATAGTTAATCTTTTTTCTAAAATTCTTATGCAAATTTTTTCTCTATGTAACGTTTTAGACTTCAAAAATGAGACTTGGTAATAGCAAAATATTGACAGAATATAGGAGAAGTTTTTTAAAATTATTCAGTTTTCTTTTTCGCCAGGTTTAGTCACTTAGAAAAATGTTAGTGCATACAGAAACTGTTCATCAATTTTTTAGTTAAGAAAAAATAGCCACATTGAGTCTATGAAAATAGTGAGTTTGAAGAAGATGGAGTTAGTTAGTTGGAAGGTAATTAATAAGTTAGTTAGTTACCACGCGCTAGAATGTTTTATTAACGTAACAAAAAAACTAAATCCTGATGGCTTACCTACAGTATGAATACCCAATACACACCAGAAATATTTAAAAAATAATGGGACAGGAGGAATGAATTTCGAAGCATGAAAATAACTGAGGATATTGACATTCAAGTTTCAATTTTTAATGATAATTTCTTAACAGCTTTAAACCAATGCACATCATACACTACAAGGACACCTATAACGAAACCAACCGACTAGATAACAAACGAAAAAAAACTAAAATAAGTGAAAATTCTTACATACGCCAGTTGAAACGTAACAAATCGGACAACTCTCTATGAGACCGTTATAAACATCATGAAATGACTCTCCAAAAAAATTACTTGCTTCAAAACAAAACCATTTCTAAAAAGAACTACTGGCAGAATAGAGAAATCCAATACGAACCTGGAAAATCATCAGAGAAACAAAACAGTACAAAAATATTAAAACAAAAAGAAAACCGAAAATCATTAGAAGCAGCCACTAATCTCAACACTTTTTTCTGAAGTCGGTGCAAAATTCTTTGACAAAGTATCTAAATCGACTCTACCTGAACCCTCTGACTTTGGCTTAATCCCTGTCCCATTCCAAAATGCAATTAACACATGGAAACTAGATCCAGTTAAACTACAGGAAATACGAAAAATCTTATACATGTTGAATAATACTAAGCAGTTGGATATGACAACATACACCTTCCAAACATCAAATACAGTTTTAGTGTTACAACACCAATATTTCGTTTGATACTCAATGCTTCTATTACTACAAAAAAATCCCTATTCAATGGAAACATTTCAAAATCAAACTTTGCATAATGCTGGCAACATCAATACTACATCAAATTACAGGCCAATCAGTCTTTTGCCGGTATTAAACAAAGTACTAGAAAAAGTAATATGAAAGCAACTCTCAACACATTTGAACAAATCTAACTCACTTCAAGACCAGCATGTTAACAGGATGTATACCAGCACTCAAGAAGCTCTACTAAACATAACCAAAAAATATACTGTAGCCAAGGACTACTATAACCAGGACGTGCATCGCCACGTAGCTGACTACGGTAGCGGAGGCCATTGCATTCTTGGTAACATAACATTTTTTATCGGACAAATTGATCAAAAATTAATTCTTTCAAGCAACAGAAGGGATAATAAGGTTTTACAGTGAATTTCAAATGGTTTAAAGCACTGTAATGCTTTGAAATACCAATTTTAATCGGACTTGACATGTATTATTGTATGAGCTTAGTGGCCACTTTATAGAAAGCCGAGTTGCTGCAGTTTTAGACTTTACAAGTTGATTATAGTTAAACCTTTTCCAATGCAAACAACCAAACATACAAACATTCACACATATAAACAAACAGACATAGAAGCAAAAACCTACCAAACTGCAGCGATTAGTCAGCCAACCGGGCCATCTTGACAGAGGTCTGGAGGACTGCATTCTTCTGCTAGTTTTTCTCTGAGGGGTTGACAGCAAATTTGAGGGGTTGACAGCAAATAGAGTGAGTGAAGTCGTCAGAATACTCAGAATACTCATGTTCTAGGCCATGCCACTCAGCAACCCACCAGAAATTGAAACAGTTGGGCGAATCTGTACTTCATCTACCAAGAGAAACACATTCTTCTGTAGCAGTGTCTAGACTTTGTCAAATATTTCCCTCAGCACCTGGTCCTTGTCAATAGATGAAGTGATGTACTGCAGCTTGTGTTTGCATGGCAACACCAAGAAGCCTCTGAGCTATTCATAATTACACTTCGGGTATGATTGAAGAGCAAAACAATAATCATTCATGGAAAACTGCTTCTGCGATAAAAGTCCCAACAGACGTCAAAAATACCAACTTCTTCTCCTTCTCGGCGTCGACATAAGCTGACGTGTAAGCGTGAAGGGTGACAACATTTTGGATCGTTTTATCAAACGGGATGTCATACATAGTTCAGTGCCAAGCGCACAATTTCTTCGGACTGCGTATACGATCTCAAACCATTGTTGGGATGAAGTATCCTAAACAGTGGTACACTAATGCCGTTATTGAACGCACTGAGCGTTAGTGGGGGACACGAAGTGGACTTGTTTTCGAAAATCAGACAGGCTGCACTCACTGAAGTTGTCGGTCATGAACAAACACACAAGCCTTTCTTTCGATATTGAAATAATAAAAGTTCTTGTACTGCTTCTACAGGTTCCGTTCACGTTTGAAAGCTTCAAATGAAGTAATCTTATTTTTCTGAAAGAAATAAACTTTGTAAACAAACAGTATCCACTTAAAAATGCAGCAATGTGCCTCGAAACAAACAACAATGTCCGATTCAAACCGAGCGACAGACTACGACAATGTTCGCACTATGACAGATGGAGGTCAACTGAGGTCGGTAAACTGGCCTCCGCTACCGTAGTCAGCTACATGGCGATGCACGTCCTGGTTATAGTAGTCCTTGACAGTAGCATAAACAAAAGGAACTTCACTCCCTTCTTTCTGCATCGAACATAAACGGCTTTTACAAAAAATCTCTTACTCAAGAATCGACACAGTGGTTTTGTCGAGTGCTTCTTGTTCTGAGGGGTTCGCGTATTAAGAAGCAGTCGGCAGATAGTTCAATTCTCTAGAGCGGAAAGTGAAACTCTTCCTCCTCTTGATGAGAGTATATTAGTTGACGTTAACGTAGAACTCAATGACAAACTCGAGAAATTCAAGGCGGAACTTAGCGTTTTACAACGTGAGCTAAGACGATGTAAAAGAGTAACCCAACGAAGTTGCGACTTCCTATCAAGTGAAGCATATCGCTAGTCAGTTCACGAAGTTGACGACCCCACCTCACCTGCGCAGTCCGATACATATTTCACATTTGACTCACACTACATTCTCCCCGAGATCGTCCGATTGAGTCAGTGAAAATATTAAAATAGGACAAGTCTAGAAACAGAATTCTAAGATTAAAAAACCCGATTCAGTACATTCCGCTGAGGTCATGCGATGATGAACTGTATACTGACAATACCCCCGTGGCAACGAAAAGTCACCCTGATCCTTCCACTAGTCGAAAGGACCCTTAAGATTACACAGTAAGAAAATATAAAAGAAGTTATAGGACACAATCACTCGAAACAATACATGGAAATGCAATAATCCACTTATATTCTAAACATTATTGATATTACTATTCCTAATTAACTACTACAGAACTCCTAAACATTCTACATTACTGGACACAACAAAAAAATTGAAACATGATAGAACAGCTTAAAGCCGAGGAATAAGAATGACCATCGTGGTTAATTTGTAGCCGCTTCCATCTTCAAGAAGTCTCGAGCTGCCTGCGAACTTCTATGAGTTCTAGCTTGAATATCCATCTTCAGCCTTCGATTGTGCTGCTGGGGATCAAACTGGCTACCTTTGCTTTGGGAAATACTTGAATCCAGGCAGTGGGTTCGCCTATCATGTGCAAATGCATGGATAACTAACCGTCTCGTGGAGCACTGCGCCATATCATCCTAGGCGGTGTGTGAAGCAGACATTCGTTTCCTAATTTTAGTTCGGTAATACATTACAAACAACATTAAGATCACTAAGAAAGTTAATAAGTTAGAAGTTCCTGTCACCTTCGTATGTGCATCGAAGTAACATGGCTAAGTGATATTTTGTCAAATTTTGATCTTGCTAAGTTCGCCAATATTCGGAGAAATCGCGTTAGACAATGCGTGAGTGTCAACAGAAGTTGCAGGTTTCTCTGCGGTAAAGTTCAATGTAATAAATAGAAATGCCTCAATCTGCTCGACCTGAGATTCGGAAGTAACTGATAAAACTGTTTGAAAAGTAGAATATTGAGTGCGGAGAGTGCACGGGGGGCTGACAATAACTATATCAACCATTTTTTTACACCGAAGTTTTCCTTGAGTCTTTACAATCAATTGTTACCAGTTCTGGGATACCAAAAAACAACTGCCATCTATTATTAGAAAGCACAGCGTAAATATTACAATCTAACTAAATTTCAGCGTAGCTGCAAAGAGAACATCGTGAGGAAGGTTGATGACAATAGCGACCGCGCAAATCGCGATCTCTGTCTTTTGTTCCATTCTTTGTACATTGCAAATGATCATGTCATCTAAATCAACAAATGTTGATAAAGATTCAATAGTAATGAAAGAATCTGCTTCATGAGCTAAGTAACGAGAAAGATTCTTGGGGATCAATAGCTTTTTAGACGCATCCATCATAGGGAAAGGGATAATTTTCTTGAGTGTAAACTCATAACTGAAAAGAATAAATGGTAAGGTAATGAAGAAAGCGTGACCCTCATAAAGAATTGAAGGGTGGAAAGCATTAGTAGACTACCCGACACATTTACCAAAAACCATGGATCGTCGAGCAAGAGTAGACTACTGTC
>VCRD01004719.1:15507-42026 GCA_006783055.1 Trinorchestia longiramus
AGGAAATACAACTCATTTAGAGCCATTGGCATTTGGATAAGAAAATAATCAAGGACGGAAGGATGTGGCCAGGAACGCTGTTCGCCATTGTGTAGCGCTCAAAAAAAAAGGACGTAAGGACCCCGATAACATTGACCGGCGCACGTCGCAAGAAAAGAGATTTCCGGATAACGGTACAAATCCGAAGTTTAGGAACCGGAGAGAAGCTTATCAGGGGGAAGTAGCGCTTGATTGTGGGCCGTACAAGAGTGGAAGGGAGCGGCGCTCATATTTCAGGGGTGGCAATACGAGGCAAAACTGCCCGTATTTTCTGCTGGATACGGAGACCGCACGAGGCTCAGATAGAGAAGCGGGTCTGGCGCTTCATTTACCGGGAGATTTACGCAACTTCTGATAAATTTCGACCTATAGTTCAGAGCAGACACTGAGACATGTGATACAAACTTTAATGTAGTTGAATTATACATTTTAACATATAATATGAGTGTCGAAAGAAACTTTTCAAATCTGCGAGAAAATTTTAACTGCCAATATTGGAATATTGCTGCCAATGTTACTGCTACTATCATTGATATTGCTACTAATATTATACCCCATTTACATCATACAGCTTTTTTTCATTTTGCTTTCATTCACATCTTAGTCTTGAAAATCGACTGAAGAATCATATATCATTAATATGGATAAATTTGACTTGATCCTGTAAGTGTTTCCATCACAACGGTGAGCACAAAATGCATGTAAGGCAAAACACATGATCAAACCTTAAATAAACAACTGCAATTGTTTTCTTAAAAAGATATGCACTAGGTGCTAACTAGCTGATGTGTATTGTATCCGGTATTATATACATTTTTGTGTACTGATTCCAATTTTCTTTGTAGGAAATCAGAGTATTTGCATCCTTTGGGATCCACGTTTGAGCTTTAAAAATAAACTTCAGTCACATATTACTAGACTATTACATATTCAGTGGGCTAAAAACTAGCTCCTTATATATGTATATATAAGGTACACACACATATATATGTATATATTTATGCATATGTATATATCAGTGTTTCTCAAAGTGGTCCGTACCGCCCCTCTGAGGGCGTTGAGGAAATGCAAAGAGGCGGTAGGAGGGTACGTCTTGAATGGGAGGCGTATATTACTGTACAATATACAGTAATATAATCATTAGGAGGCGGTGGAAAATCAAATAGTGTCCTAAGGGGCTATTTTGTCCGTTGGCGTTAGTTCTTTTGAAATGAGAGTGACATTTCTCCATCAACTGTAAACACAGCAAGTGTCAGTCTGTCGCCTGTGTACGAGTATTTCATTTATGTTTCTACTTCGTATGAGTGGGCTCATGTTGATATTGAGATGAGAGGCCTCATGTTGATACATGGATGAGTGATATTGAGATGAGAGGCCTCATGTTGATACATGGATGAGATGCCTCATGTTAATATTTAAACGAGTGGTCTCATGTTGATGTATGGAAGAGTGGCCTCATGTTGATACATGGATGAGTGGTCTCATGTTAATATTTAGACGAGTGGTCTCATGTTGATGTATGGATGAGTGGCCTCATGTTGATACATGGATGAGTGGTCTCATGTTGATATTGAGATGAGTGGCCTCATGTTAATATTTGAATGAGTGGTCTCATGTTGATATTGGGATGAGTGGCATCATGTTAATATTTAAATGAGTGGCATTATATTAAAATTTGGATGGATGGAATCATGGTAATACCAGCTGTGAGTTGCATCATGTTCATATCTAGTGTTAATGGCATCATATTAATACTTGCTGTGAGGGGCATCATGTTAATACCAGCTATGAGTGACATCATGTTAATACCAGCTATGAGTGGCATCATGTTAATACCAGCTATGAGTGGCATAATCTTAATACCTGCTAAGACGACAGAAAAAAAACATTAGACACTAAGTAGTTTCTTAAATTTTGAACAGAACGTATACAAATACATAGTACCTCTATTTTATACTGCATGAGACTCAGGTAGCCGCCCAAAAATGAACTAAACGGCTCGTTCCTGTTGTTATATTCCATTCTGTTCTTAAATCTTCGAGTTACTAGCTTTAGTATTACCATCCACTAAATTAAATAACATTCTTCAGCGTAAGCTACGTTCAGGACTTCATCACTTCTTTATTTGCTTGCGGAATTTATGTAAACAAATGCAAATTACTTGTACCACCGCTGCAACATATTACTAAGGCTAGTACAACCGTTACAACATATTACTAGAGCTAGTACGACCGCTACAACATATTACTAGAAGTAACACGACCACGACAACATAATACTAGAACTAATACGACCACGACAACATGTTACTAGAACTAATACGACCACGACAACATATTACTAGAACTAATACGACCACGACAACATATTACTAGAACTAATACGACCACGACAACATGTTACTAGAACTAGTATGACCGCTACAACATATTACTAGAACTAGTATGACTGCTACAACATATTACTAGAACTAATACGATCACGACAACATATTATTATGTTTTTTCCAATTTTACCTATATCTTTGGGTTTCAAGAAGATTCAGCACTCGTCTCGCTACACGATATTTGCGCCCCAACTCACCATTCAGGTTCTGTGGATTGGCGTTCATTAATTTCGCTGGCATTTTTTCAAACCGTCATCATATCTTTTTGAAGCTTCATCATTCATATCTCTAGTAACTTTTTGGTCCCCACACACCGCCCTCATTTTCACAGTCTCTGTATTCATCTGTTGGCAGTGCGTGTTGTAATCTTGTCCATCAGCCGTCACTTCACCTCTGCCCAACACAACTACAAGGCTAAAAGACCAGTCAGTCCTGCTCGTACTCCTGCCTCTCGGACCCATAAAACCAGCGCCCCACGTTACTGCCATCTTTACGACTCCCTACAATGGCTACCAAAGCTTCTGATTTTTGCTGTCGAAGTCTTTGCCATGGTTGCGACGGATTTCTCCGCACTCTCGCTGCAATACCTGGAGCTTGAATCGACGTTCCATGTGAAATGCAAGATCGTAAAGTTGAAGTTACTGAAAGCTAGATTTGATCTGAGATTGTGATATAGGATGGAAATGAAAAATATTCTATTTTACCGTGAAATGAAAGATGCACCGCGCTATACGAGAGATTCAAAAGTAATGCATGTTATGGACTACCATAAAATCTTAATAAGTAATTCCTTCATAAGGGTGATACAAACTCGTTTTTGAGTTTAATTTCAGTACCCTGTCATTTTTAACTAGGGGTTAGATTATATATACAAGATCTTACATAGCTATTGGAAAATTTATAGAAGTACTTATTGTTTCTCAATTCGAAGCTGTGCTTCGAGATTAGCTTTAGCTATCATAAATCATTTTGGGCAAAAAATTAAAATTCAGTAAAGACAAACATAAAAATGTATGCTCAATTATATAGCATTAACTGCAGTATCACTTTTCAAAGCGTCCATTGTGCATTTGTGCCTTCTAGGTCAGCAGACGAAAAGATCTGCTGAAGTGCGTTCCATTAATATGCTTCCGGTTGTCTGAACTCATTTCGGCTACATGTGACAGCCTTAGTTGGGATTTTTAACATCCTAAAACATTTGCAGAACAACGAGGAGGCTACGCTTAAATATGTTCTGTAAAAATGGCGGCTACAGATTACGATGAAGGCCCCGGTTCCGACGGGCTTCATGTCCGCTAAGCAAACTGTAGACATGTGTCTAGTCATTGAGTTCTAACAGTTCGTTTCTTTTGATCGTGCACGGCTTTGATCACCTGCGGAGTCAGGTCAAGGACTCTTGAACACTGTGCTTGAAGTACTGTTCAATGATGTTTTTATGGAAAGCTGCGATGCGACGCTTGTGTAGGCAGAAAAAACATCTGCGGCGTGTCAATAGAGCTTCATAGAAACGTTTGAAAGAATATAAATTCATTCACTTCGAATGAATCATGCTGAATTATTTATAATTTTTCAGCAATCTTTGATGCTTAGTTTTTATTGACGTTTTCATAAGAGGCTTTTCAAAAATTTGGTCATTCATTGTTTCACACAAAAAGTCATATAAAAAGGCTGGTGGTTGTGTCCCTTACATTAATTGAAAATGCAAGTAAATGAAAAATTTATCCGTAGCATTCATGTTTTTCGTATGAGACATAAATTTTACATCTTTCAGCATTGTACTCAAGCAACGCTGTCATAATTTTTCCATACCACGGCTTCTGGTGTTAGAAAGCAACATTCTCGAAACGTCATCAAAGATTTCTCTGTTTGTTCAAACTCTCTTCCTGATAAATATATTATTCTTATTCTCAAGAATCGCATTTGAATGTATGTTGGGCGCACATAACATTTAAAGAGTATGCCTCAGGGATGATCTATCATTGAGACTTCATCTGCCAGATTTTGAACCTCATTTTCCACAACGCGTCATTTTCTCACCACCGGAAGACCCACAAGAGTGATGCACAAAACCAACACAACGCCAACCTAGCAGCCCAGCAACCCATTTTATTTATTTCTGCTCGACGGTGAAAAATGGGACTTCAAGGGAAGCTCGAAAAGTGCTTCAATCTTTGCTGACCTTCCAATAAGGCTGAAAAAAGAAGAAAAGTTTGGGAGCGATATTCGGAGTACGCATATTAGTGACTGAATTTTTTTAGAAATTAACACTTTATCTTCAGATTATATCTAGAAAATACGGATTAACATTATTTAATAAATTAGTGTTCGAACATCTGGTGAGCGACAAAATTGTTCGTACAGCCACCGATGTTCAATACTTCTAGGTAGTGCTTATAATTTAAAGCTTGTACGATTTCAAACTCATCAAACGTTATTAAGTACAAGGAATGAAATTAAAACGCAATTTGCAGAAGGACAGATTTAAATTAACATATATTACAAGAATTTCGTGCAAAAAAGACTTGATAGAAATATTCGTACGATAAAAAATTTTCATTTTATGCGTATCAATTCATGCAATTATATGGAATTCATATTTTCATTTTATGTTCACTGTCATTTATTGCAGAATATTCAATAACCAAAATTTTCTAGCAAGTTCCAGCAACGAACATGAAGCGGTGCAATAAGCATCATCATTATCAGTGTCACTTTGACGACAGAATGGTTAAAATAGAAAAGCCTAGCGTTGATTTAAGGCAAAACATTATTGAATCTCATTAGTGCAGTAATAGTTACTGGACTATTTCAAAAGGCTTAGCTGCATCTAGATCCACCGTACAATGCATCATGATGAGTTTGGTGCGACAGCGACTTTGCTTCGGTATAGAAGACCTGAAAATTGTTACCTTGAGCTGCGCATAAACTATGTCGCCTGGCTAATAAAAGCCCAACAGTTATGTTGAAATACATGACCAAAGACTTGGATACGCAGCGTACTCATGCAATTCAACGTTGTTTAAATAGAAATGGATCATGACATACGTCTCCTTAGAAGCCTCATTATCTTTCAGCACGGTTGAATTTTGACAAAATTTTTCTGGAGAAAGAAAATTGCTTCCGGGAGCGATTACTATGGAGTGATGGAAAAAATTTAGTTATTTTGAAACAATGATGTGAACAAAATTTAGCGTCAGAACAGTAAGTGCAACAGTCAAACATGGATGTGGCTGCATGATGTTTTGATGTGGTTTCAGCTCAAGTAAGACTGATAATTTAATTGCAATCAAAGGAGTAATGAAATCTGATGACTATATCAAAAAACTTTATGAAAACCTCTTGTACTCGACAACAATTTTTGGATTCAGCAGGTGGCCTTAATTCCAGCACATCAAAACCACAAACATAATCCAAATCTGTGGCTGCATGGCTCCTGAAAAATAATTCCAGCACAGTACGTCGGCGTTTAATTGGAAACTCATAACATTTATTATTTACCACAAGAAAAAACAGACAAAAACGCTGAAAAAATATATATTTTACAAACTATTTTCGTGTACCTTCCATACGGTCCACTGCTGTCTGAATCCCGGACGAGGCTATTAGAAGCATTGCATTGGCGGTGCGGGAGGGTGATGCTGAGGAATATATGATAATTATTATCCAGTGTTATGGTAAGGACTTGATCTTTGATCGTCTACATTCGTGCTGTAATTATTTCAAACTGAATGGCAGACACTCGAAGAGGGGAGCGAGTTAAGTCCTTCATCATATCAAAGCACTCTGGCTGATGTTCAAGTGCATAAAGGCGACCCAGAACAGGACGTCTAGTACAAAGCCAGACTAGTGGGTAAAGAAATAAGGTACCTAAATTTTGTAGTGCAGAATAGCTGGTTCAGAATAGGGGTTCAAGAGAGATAGGTGCGAACATGTCCAAATCAGGCAGCTCAGAACACTTGATCCAGACCACGTGGAAGGCGACCCTGCATTATAAAGAAGTTCCTAGATTACTCAGTGAAAAAGTGAAAGTTTGAAGTTCCATCAATGCTCTGGTGCAATGCAGTGTTGGGAAGAGAAGAATTTTTGTACATTGTGTTCTTCAAACCGTAAAGCCTCTGCATGTTCATGACAAGCATTTTGAAAGTGAAGAGCGTTTTCTTTGTTGTCACTCTACGTTTGAAAATACTTTTCTCAGCAATGATAAATAAAAAGAAGCAGAAGCAACTATTTTTTTACAATTCTACCTTCTCAGCTAGAGAATTATATTCTCAAATTCGAAAATGCAGTAAAAAATATATATACAATATTGTATATATATATATGTATATATATATATATATATATATATATATATATATATATATATATATATATATATATATATATATATATATATGAAATGTCGGTGAGTACTGAGCTTTCTTACAAATGAAAATAGTTAAATTATCTTCATCAGGACATTATTGGCAAAATATATAACTACAACCACATACACCATATAAAATATCTTTTATCAGTTCATATACTTTAAAGACATCCGTGAAAGCTACGATAATACATCAGCGGGGAGTACAACGGCTATAACCTTACCGAAGGGAACTATACTTTCTAGCGAAGATCCGGAAGGCTTTGTATCACACGTTTTTTTAAATAACTAGCATTGTATGTGTTTACAAAAGAGGAAACTTTCCTGTTGAACATAGAAGAGCATGTTTCTCGCCGTTTGTTAGCCTATGCAGAACTGCTGCCTTCAAATTCTCACTAATGAGACAAAACTTGGAGGCTTCGGTGGAGCAAAGTTTAAATACGCGACTCAAGTTCACGCTGACTTGCCTGCTTTCTTCTTTCCTGGAACATCAGTGAGCAAGCCTCTGACAAGGCGGAATACAAACCGAACATGGTATGGAGCAGAATTAGTCACCTTCTACATAGAAAAATAAAGTGTAAAGAGCCATGAAAACGGTTCTCATGGTCGTCAGTCTGCCGCTCATTTGATGGAGATCGTAGACCCTCGTCATATTTTTTAATGGAAACCTATTCCCAAGAATATATTATATAATGTCTTTTTAATTTCCATCCATGCGAAAATAGAGTCTGGAACTAAAACATGATGGATTTTTTCCTTTCTGGAATACTGCTGATAGCAAAGGTCGTAAATATGTTCAATTTCTATCTCTGATGAAGTGTATGGTGTGCCTTAACTCGTTTAAGCGCATGCAATTTTTTCTTGATGTATTTTACTAATTTTTACGGCTCCTGAATTTTATACATATATCATTTGCCTGTCAGTTGTCAAACTGCCACTGACAAATACACAGCAGAAAGCATAAATGCTCTTTACAATAAATATATTTTATTTCAGACAAATTTATTTTACGAATATACGACTAAGAACGATATAGACTCGTTAAATAAATTAAATGAGGCAACAGTGTACTTCACTGTCACACGAAACCTGAGAGTTTCTACACCACTGCTCAGTGATACTACAGAACAGTCATGGTTACATCAAGCAGATATTCTGGTTTCTGAAAGTCGTAATCTTTGAAACACAGACTTGAAACCCGAGTGTATCATTACCTTGACCGTGCTCTACATGCTCAGTTGAGACCGTGTTTCCATCAAGCAGTAAGCCCTGGGTTCCATGCATCACACGCGCATGATGAGACAGCTCTGCTTAGGGGCTGAGCCGAGGTTATGAACCTCTAAATCCAGATGGAAAGACGGGTGGCTGCATGCATGGGCTGCTATTGCCGACCGTCATTTTTGCAGGACTCAAAGTGCTTAATGAGGACTGAGGCTCTACAGCCGAACTGATCGAAGGAAGCTCATGACCCTCAAGAGGGACGTAAATGAAAACGGTTGTCCAATAATTACGATGACAAGACATCAATGAAGACATCACCGAATTTTCTAGAAATTCCCATCAAGAAATGGCTAGAATCAGCGATGTCCACTAAGACCCTGATGTTCCGCATTTACGAGTATAATAATAACAGTGCTTTTCAGTATGGATTGTTTTTTCTTTCAATATTCATAGGTTTTAAGATGAGCTCATAGTTCAGTTCATAATATGTATTCGTCGCCAAGTGATGTCTGAACAGAGCGATAATTACTGATACAATCGCCTGGTGACAATAAAAGTAGTCCTGAGAGTTATTTTTCAAACGAAAATGGTATGTTGTAATGACATGAATTTCAACCGGATAGTTTAACGTATCATACAATATTAAAACTCTCTAATCTGTTGAGAATGCTACTCTGCATTAAAAAACAATAATTTCGAAAAGGAATGCGATGTAAAATGAAGCTTTGAAATTAGTGTAAGTTTGTCCAGCTAGCAAATTTCTGTGTTCCAAATTTGTTTTTACTGTATTTGTCTCAACAATTTTGGTCTCATAACACAGTTTGCTAGTTGGGAGGCTCCAGTGAGTTCTGGTGACAAACAAGCAACGGTTCACAAAAAATTGCTTATATCCTGTTGGAAAGCTGGCGGTAAATCATCGAAGGTAAAAGGTCAAAAGGGAAGCTTTGAAATGATCTCCGGATGATGTAATATTCTCTCTCATTTCTTGTGTCCTGAGCTCTCATTTGAGGAACATCGGAGAAATCTAATAATTTTTTTCGATCGACATCATCAGGTTGTTTCTGGTAGCTGCGGTCGCTGATCAATCGCTGGAAATCGACAATCCTTCCGTGTGTGTAAAAGCAATACGTTAGACCGACGCACAATCAACGAGATAAAACTGCTTCTGATTTATTGTTACTACAATGCCATCACATGCGAACCAGATTCAAGTTGCACCAATATGTAGTACCATGTTTTATTTTGTAAATACTCATATCAATATTTTTACCTTGACATTTTTTGAAATAAAACGTGACACACAGTAGAGTTTTACACACACACACACACACACACACACACACACACACACACACACACACACACGCACTAGAGTTAAAGGCTCTAACACCCTCATACACCACAACATCCACATGAGTGAGAGGCTCACATTCACGAACACGCTGCGTAATGTCATCAACCTCCCTTCAGTAAGATTTGTCACAAAAATTTCAGTTAGTAACAACAGTCGTAATTGTGGTTTAGAGCAATTCTTGCAGGCTTAAACTTTCCACCTTCAGTAAACACTTGGGTTCTAAATACTATCAATTATATTCATAAAACCTCGAGTGTTGCTCGCTGACACTACAAATCACTGTAAATTATGAAGTCCATTATTGTGCGTTACCCAGGCACATAAGACTGGGCTAACCATACATGCAACGAGGTTTATCTTTCAAAAAGCTTCACAGTTTCAACGGGAGCTTAATCAATTTTCTTTGTGTGCATGAACATTGCAGTGCCTGTAGTGACGTGTTCAGCAGATACAAGTTCTTTTACCCAATCATATCAATTTTTGCCATTACATCCAGCAGATGCAAAAAAATTGAATTTAGTTTTGAGTCATATTTTAATTGCACATGTTTATCCATATAGTACAGATTATTCGCGTAGAGACATCTCTTTTGCTCATGCCCATTCAGTTCTGCAAATACTGAAATAAATTTTGAAAGAAGCATCCAACCTACAAGTATTATGTAATACAAAGAAAATTTCTATCAAGTCGGTGTTGAAAAATGCTGTTAACACCTTATTAGAGAGTTTTCTCTTCAGCTATATTGTTCTAAAGGTGAACAAATTCGACTGGTGACTGACTTGCAAAAGGTCTGGCAAAATATACCTAAAATATACTTCTGGCAAAATAAAAATCCCCTACTCATAGATGCGATTAGCTCATTGTCAAGTAGTTCTTTAGATAACTTCACAAAAGTGAATCCAAGTAGAGAATTTGCCTCAACAAATTGCAAACATGCAGGTGCCTACTTGAGCATAGGATCTTCTACTATCAGTACAGAAGTTGGATTGACAGTGGCGGTTGTTAAATGATGTTGTGTTCAGTGCACTTTACTTATCCTGTAGTCCGAGTGACTAATCACTAAACTAGGACACTGTTGATAAGTAAAGAGATTAAGTATATAACTTGCTTTCTGACCTGTCTGCTGCACGGGTCTGCAGCCATTAGAAATCTTGCAGCCCTCGAATTCATTCACTCATTTTATTTAATTTTCTTAACGCTTGAGTGTTCGGTGCTTGACAGAGAAATGAGTAGGACTAGAAATTTTATGTCAAACAACACCCACACATTAAAGCTGAATTTCTTTCTTCAAAATGACATGAGCTTTTGTGAAGATCAATAGCTAGCATGGAATGTTAGGTGAAGTACCAATTGTCGCAATAAAAATAGTTAGTCATTAGTGTCTGTCATACTCATACTATAAGTAAATATAAATCAGGCTATTAATGATGTTTAGTGAGAAAGATCACAAGGGCTAAAGTAAATTGCTAAGCAACCACGCCAGAGTCAAGACTTCCAGGAATGTGAAGCATAAGAACGATCATTTAACCAGCAGGAAGTGAGCACATTTTACAATTCTGAATCTTGTAGTTGAGGAGGGAATTTCATTTATGAGCCATAATTTTTAGTTGATCTTCCGGGGCCCTGATTAACGCAGTCAGGGACTCCCAGTCTTGCGTTTTGTGTCTCATGCGAGTGTCCCATCTGAGCTCCACGGCTGCTTCAATCGACCTCAAAAGATTGAAGATTGTCAAATTACTCGACACGTGATCGACTAAGTGCTGGTCACGGAGCTGGCCTGACTTTCTTTGTGAACTTTTCTTGTCTTTTAAATAACAAAGAACATGTCGGAGTAGGTTTACTTTTTCTTTGTGAACATTTGGAGCAAATTAACGCTGGATCAAAACGAATAAAATGTTGAGGTACGTACTGATTATTACTTGTGAACGTTTTTGCTTCATAGAGTAACAAATGACATGGTAAAGTACGCTTAGGTTTTAATTTGTGAACTTTAAGGGGCTTTTAGAGGAATGACAAATGTAGAAGTACGCTTAGGTATTAATTTCTGCAATTTTAAGAATAAATTCATACCAGAGAGATATAACCTTGTACGAGGTTGTCAATGTAAATGCCATTTTTCTATTGATGTGTGAACTGATAAACTTTTAGCTAAATTATTTACTGGTGAGTGCTTTATGCATTCACCATAAACTCACCTTGTTCAGCCTTCCAATCGCCGCTTGATGATTTGTGATGTAATAGGCTGGTGTTACACATTAATTAATTTCATCTCAAAATTTCTAGCATAATTTGTTTATCTTTGGTCATTTATTCATTTTTACCAGTTTCATGAATGGTATATAAAAAATTGTGAAAACTCAAGCGAGATTCTAATACAAACTCTTTTGAATGGCTTTAAATTTTAAAGTTGAATTTATTTTAAATGGACAACAATGGAGTCCTCGGTCGATGTCTCGTTAGTAATCTTACAAAAACACAGAATTAGTAAATGCTTGGTAATAATAAGCAGATGTGGAACCGTGGAACTTTTGATTTATTACTGCTTTAATTATGTAATCTACATTTCGATCTTGATATTCGTAATATGTTTTAAATTTTCATTCTCAGTTTTAATGTTTCTCTGCTTTGTAACTTCCAATTTTCTTAAATTCAATCAATTTTCAATTAACTGCCATAATTATAACATTTTATGGATCATTAGCACATCACACCAAACAATCGATTAGTAAATTTTCAATTACAACTTAGAGTTTAATTATCAATTGCAACTTAGAGTTTAATTATCAATTGCAACTTAGAGTTTAATTATCAATTGCAACTTAGAGTTTAATTATCAATTGCAACTTAGAGTTTCACTTTGACTACTATTTTCCAAATCAAGATTTCAGCATTAGAGCTGGAAACTCAAACATATTTCAGCATTACAGCTGGAAACTCAAACATATTTCAGCATTACAGCTGGAAACTCAAACATATTTCAGCATTACAGCTGGAAAATAAAAAATATTTCAGCATTACAGCTGGAAACTCAAACATATTTTAGCATTACAGCTGGAAACTCAAACATATTATGTTGTACATGATTTTTTCCGAAGTCAACGTTTTATTTCAGTTTTAGCGTACTTTTTTAAGCTTTGCTTGATTGATATAACTGTAGGCACCGATATTATATCACATACTGTGCATATAATACGTGCAAAGTAAGGAATTTATAGTACGGCACCTTAAAAATTAATACTATTTCTTATCTTATTTATCAACTTCATGGGAAGTAAGTTTTTTCTTATTTATTTTTTTCTTTCAGAGTAAGTAGGTCCCTTTAGCCCCAGAACCTTTGGAGTAGTACCGATTCAACGTTAGACGCCTGTGCATACCAACATGAAAACAGTTCTGTACGTCCTAACTCAAACGTACGAGTTTTGTCCCCACTGAATGTTTCAGATTCTTCTGCCACAAAGAAGGCTTTCTTGTGACCGAGTGCGTCAAGACACCTGTACTGCAGATGAATTATCGACACGTTTTAATACACAATTCAAATCACTACAAAACATTCAATAACCCGGTGCTTCAGATTACCATAACCACAAAGAACTAGTACGGTTCCATTCATATATTTTTTATACTGTGGTACTTCTTGCCCTTTGGATTTTTCAGCACACGATCATTCGTATATATGGAAAAAACGGATTGAATGATGTGCCAGTAAAAATTCCCCTTCCACGAGCTGCTGCGGGCTTTTTGAGCCAAATCTGCAGTATGGAAGCCACAAGTTGAGGAAGGCCTGCAGGAGCACGGTTCCTTCTCAGTTTCGTAACCCTACGAAAAAAACTATCCGGTTACCTTCAAGATCTTGTCTTGTCGGTAAATATCTCGTTTTCGCTCAAAAGACCTGTGAATGAAGGTATCAACCATCGAAAGGACGACGCAAAGATGCATTAATCGAGCATCGCACTGACGGCCTACCAGGTGGGGAATACCTGTAGACTCCAAAGTCAGAAGTATAGCAAAGTTAGTTTGGAGTCATTTTTGGCTCTTGCTCAAAGCATCATAAGTTCCAGAAAAAAAAAATATATATATATATATATATATATATATATATATATATATATATATATATATATATATCTACATTTTTCTACTAAGCCATTTCGCACATTGGATGAAAAGGAAAGTTAAGAAAATGGAAAATGAGTCATTATAAATACAAGTTATTTTTTCTTAAATTTTGCAGACCATTTTGCAATTGATTAAGGCGGACGAACAAGAGTTGACTTCAAGAATAAAACACAGTTTTCTCAAATCCTTCCTTTTACTCGCCTCAGAGTTATTATTATTTCACGAATCACTGCTTTCATTATAAAATTTCCTGAACTACGTTGAACGATTTTAGAGTATCCCTCCAAAAAATTAAAGCCATGATCCTATTATCCGTGAGTAATTACGGTGTTCATACACTCGGATAACATTGTCTAAAATTTTCACTTCTTTCCAAGAGAACGAATCTCATGGCAAAATAATAAGTTTGATGGAGTCCCTCTTAAAATAGTATTCAACTTCAGGGTCGTTTGCACTCTCATACTTTAGCAATTACATTTCTCTTCATGAGTGTTTCAGAATTAGAAACTTTTGTTTCTTCTTTATGAAATCAAAGGAGTGAAGCTCTCCAGCCAAGAGCTTATGCATATCAAGCCGTGGTGGAAGTAGTCCATTGCTGGGACCGCTGTTGTTAGTGGCGCTCTGTATCCTGCTTGGCTCTGGAACTGCCGCGACGGCATGTGTGTTGATGTGCAGGTAATCTGAGTTACTTGTGTCACATGCAACTCAGCATCCCACACCTGCAACCAAGAGTTCCACTGAGAACTAAACTGATGGTGACAGGCATCAGATTTTATGCTGGACAGCGTACAATTGTGGTGATTACATTACGATTATAGTGAAAAATTATCTGAACAGTTGGACCCTGGAGTGCAGAGATTATACGCTCGTGAAATCTTAATGGACACTTGATATTTTATGACCTGTTGTAGTTATTATCCTCGTGCGATCAACGTCATCGCATCATTTGCAACGTAACATTATGATGTGTATCACTTAAAAAGTTGTATCATGCCATCATGATCTGAGATACGGGCCATCCGTGTCACCCTGTGATCGGTAAGTATCATGTCACCATCATCTGTAACACATGCAGTATGTCACGCAACAGTCAACATCTTGTCTTTATCAACATTTTGCATATTGTCACTACACTCCATTCACAACAACCAACTTTTCTGTTTTCTCACTTCCACTTTATCTTTGGGGTCACAAGGAACACTGTACCACACCATCACCCTAACTCCATCACCACTACGCTGTCCCCAGTGACATTGCATTGCAAGCATCACAACACAACTGTCATCACCACCTTGCCTTCAGTACCACCGTGTCACGAATATTACGACAACGCTACATCAAAACCCTGCTGAAGCACCACTGCACCGCAAGTATCACCACACCTCACCACACTGCTCTGAATATGACATCATCGCTGCACTGCCATCACCACACATGCACAGGCTGCTGCAGATTGACCAGAATCCGGGCGTCCCAGCGAATGAGCTGCCATCAGCCGTCGATTGCTCACCATCAACTTCATCAGAAGTTGACATCGTGTTCGATTGCTTGTTTATTGAGCCTAGAGCTTTTAGTGGAGGTCGTGGTGCCTCATTGAGCTCAGATACCTTCATCAGATCGCATCGCATCCGCCTCTGTGGAGAATACCCAGACTTTGCTCCATTTCTTCAATATGAAGTCAGAACATTTGCAGTGTTATACTTACAATTTGTGTAGTGCATGCCTAGGCACAAGAGAATTCTGTGCTCTCATAATTAATATAGTTGTCTCGGCGCACTGCACTTCATTTATAACTATAAGAGCGTAGGTATCACAGTTAGCAGACTGAAGTAAATGTCAAAGTTAGACCTCTCATCAAGGGGCTTCTGATACTATTCAACTGAATATCCATCATAGTAAGCATCAATCACAATCTCGCTGGATTACAAAGAAATCTACAGGCACAAGTGATTTCTTTTTTTTCGATCAAACAAAGACTTGTTTCAGTATCATGTTCATCCTTATCGTCTGAACGTACTGTTTGTCACGTTTAAATTTAGTTTGTTTTCACTACAAACAATGTTTTTAAATTATTTTCATTTGTCTTGAATTGGGCTTGAGTAAGCCTATCTGCATTACCCAAAAATTGTGTTTTAGCTAGAAAGCATTTCCTATTTCTCCTGAACAGGTTCAGTTTCCCTGTTTTTTCATTGTGTTGTTCTTAAGAAAGTTCTTTGTGAGTAAGCACCTTAGGTCTAGAGATACAGGAGGCTTAGAAGTCACTCAAAACATCTTTCTTGAGAGCGCAGAGAAGCTTGTCAAGAAGTGCATTGCAGACAAATATTTGAACATCTGTTGATAACATATGCTGAAAATTTTCACAAAAACGAATTCTACTGTAATACATACTGTCATTTTTATCTGATCACAGCTCATGTTGCTATATGCTCAACCCCTGCAATTATTTCTTTCTGAAGATTTAATGTAACTTTTTCAACAATAAAACTAGGGGATCGCAAACAAAGGGGAACGTTTGAATTCATTTGTATTGCACAAAAGAAAATTATTATTCCAGTCTGTACTCAACTCGCTGACAGGATTGAGTACTACCATGTTATCCGACTCTATAGAACACCTCAGTTACTGACGTCACGCTCTACCCTCTTAAAGCCTGGGTTTCGTGCGAGCAAGCTTCTGTAAGTGTTCTTTAAAGCACACGAATGTAATGGGAATACAGGGCGGCATTTGATCTCTCCTGTCCGTTTGTTTATGCATCTAAGCGCTTTGAAATTGTTCAACGCTCACCTTTGTGGAATATGTAAGATCACCTGCACGTATGCGAGTATGCGTGCTGAGGCGCCAAGTGAACTTTTGTGAGCGTAGTGCTATGTAGGGAACACTGATGGATGATCGGTCACAGTCACACTCAGCTCTGCAGAATTCGCCACCACCAAATTACAAAATCACTTCGATCTCTGGCAAGCGTCGAAAGGAGTGCTGCTCACATTACTATTATTTGCATGCGCTACACGTCTTTATGGGATGGTTTCAGGGATAGTTTATGGATAGTCTTAGGAACCCCAGCTTCGATATAAAGAATAGTACAATATTTTTTGAAAAGTTATAGGGAGTTATTTCCCGAGAGGAATTCACCCATGAAATTCCATACTCATTGATATTTTCTTACGAACAATATAATGAATGTTGTATGAACAATTCTCACAAAGTAATTTACTCCGAACGGGATGATTCATAATTTGCTCCTTTAATATGCGAATTGAGATGATTTATCAACATAAAACCTTACAGCTTGTAAGGTTTATATGAAACAATAAATGAATTAGGAAATAAATTCAAATTAAATTAAACAAAACAATAGTAATAAGCTTTATATGAAACAAGAAATAAAATTAGGGATGAAATGCACAACTTTCGTTTTTTCTTTTTTTCAGTCGTCGTTGTAGAAAGATTGCGAACTAACCTTCCTAAACCGTCCTCGTCTCACAACGCATTCTGGTTTTTACATACATGGGACGTCCTACCGCATATTCTGGCGTGCAGCGATGGCCGTTTTACTGTTGAAGTTGAGGAGAGAGGGAAGTTATTTTGGCTTCTATAGCTGCGAAGATTTAGCGGTTTGACTTGAAGAATCTTGGGGATGATATCCCACTCGTGGTGGCCAAGGATCTTGGGAGGAAGGTTGTTCGTCCTAAAGGACGATAATAAAGATGCTAAGATGAAGTTTGCTGAGGACCACAGTTGTTTTCTTACTTGGCACTTGTGTGAAAACACCTTTAAATACAGAAATACGTTACTGACATCATTCGGAGTATTCATTCCTAATTATGAACTCATACTACTCGTGAAATCTATTTTATCAACAAATCATTTGCTTGAATAGGTACTTGATTATAGAGGTAAACTACAATTGACCACATTTTACAGTTTTGAGAATGTTTGTGAATATTTTGTTTTACTTAACATGCTTTATAATTTCTGAGAAACTCACCATAAACAAACATTGCTAATCAACGTTTTGTTACTTGAGTCCGGTATGCACTGTTTTACAGAGATAATCAGAAAATCATAGTTTTACAGAGGTAATCTATTGCCTATCAAAGTGAGATTTCAGCACCCAAAAATGATGCACTCGAAAAATAAAAATGTTCTTCAGAAAACGCTCCTGGTTTGCACTGGAAAATCAGGAATTCAACGTACAAGCATCTTTCGGTAAAGTTTTCACGTTGGACTGGATTACAAAGCAGGAGAACTGGAACAAAACTGGGAGCTATTCGCACATGCGATGCTTGTACTTGTGTATCACTTTCTCGGGTCTCTGTAGCGGCCTGTAGGGAAGCATCTCATTGGGAGCAGCGCCCTCTAGAGGGAGCTTCAGCTGAAATTAAAAGCTCTCCCAATGCTAGGCAGCGGCTGCTCCTTAAAATCCTTATTCTGAAACTTCTACGGAAGTTCTGGTCTGACGCTCGTCACAGCAGTTGTTTCTCGAGATTAACGCAAGCCAAGCAACTCCCCTCCGAGGAGCAGGATAATTTTTGTTTGGAAAAACTTCATATGTATAATGAGCAGAACATCGAATTATATTGTCTCAAAAATGGTGTAATTCTTTCAAAAAAATCCTGTAAGTTTATAGAGCAGTGCTCCGCAATCAGTGAATAAGATATTCAGCTTAACTTCTTAAGTTGCCGACAAACTTCATTTGGAGGCTAAAAATTAAAAAATATTGTCCCAGCAGCGCTATTTACTTACGCAGTCAACTTAAATGGAAGATAGAGTCTTTGCCACTTACAGCGGTGTGTTCATTCAAATGCATCGCTTAAGTTATTCACGACGTGATTTAATCGTAAGTAATGAAATTAGGCTCATAGTACCTTGACCCAAGAACAGACTTTCCATACTCAGTGTGTGTCAGTACGTGGAAAATGCCCGAGTTTACCCACTTATTTTCAGAATGAAATGAAAATCTTCAGTAAAAGAAGAAAATAAGTGAAAAGTTCGCTCATGGTACGTTCTATAATGGACGTAGGTACTGATAAATTGGGAGAAAATGGTAAAGAAATGGGATGATTTTCTTTAAATTTATGTTTTCCCGTCTATTTTAAGATGTAGCTGGCATGCGTGAACTTTCCGCACAACTTCATGACTTACCGGAGATTTTCATTTCGTTTTAAAAATAGGTAAGCTCAAAGAATTTTGACACACAAATAAAAGCCTTATTCTGGTATTTATTTCGTGGTTTAATAACAACTGAAAACTTTGATTGTTATTCGAAATGTAGATTCATACAGGGCCTCAGATACCACATCTCTGAAAATAAAAGTGGAGTAAAAATACGTCAGACGAATATATTTTTCGAGAAATGTTTTTAGCGAGTTCATATATTCCCATTACAGTTCCAGAGAAAAGACAAGGCGTAACTCACATTCCAGACCTAAATTAATTTAAAACTCAGGGTTAGGAAATAAATATAGGGTGGGCCAACATAACTTCTTTTTTACAAAGTGCTTTGCTTTGAAAAAAGGGAAGTTATGTTGCTGCAAATGCTGCTGTGTCGGTGCCCTTCATGGAATCATTCATCGTTCAATCAACCAACACCTGTTTGAAGGCTGGGCGTTATTCCGTGTGATTCAATATCCACTTGCAGATAATTAGATGTATACTAGGAATGTAAATTTTGCTTTAGGGGAACAATTGATTGAGAATTTATCGAGTCTGTGTAATGTTGTAATGGTCGTAGCTGATAAATGTGATCAAAGGTTGTCATAAAAGGAGACATAGTACGACGTACACCCTCGGATAACTTTGTTGCATTAGTGTGCTTAGGAGAGTTGTAATTTGTACATAAACCTACGAATGTAATTACTAATTTTTAGTGTACTTTAGCACGTCAGATTTGAAATATACTCCTTTTCTTGGATACTTTAACGACACTCGCCGACGAAAGTTTTGGGTTTGTATATTTGTTCTTTGTTTACTTAATAATGCTTCATGTTTACTGTTTTAATTTTTTTGTATACCGTGTAGTTCTTTTTAAATACTGTATATTTTCTTGTTCATTGGTAATAACCATTATCAAGTTTGAGCTAATAAAAAACAATCCTATAGTTAAACTATTTACATCGAAAAGAGAAAAGAACTCTATTATGCAGGAATTAAATAGTTTTACGTGTTGTTCCAATACCTGCTCTCATTCGCACACTTCATACAATTAACGATTCCTATTTACAGTTTACTCGTGGCAGATACATTGCGAACATTTCAAAGAATTTTGATTGGTTGAACTAATACTACATGGAAGTGCATTCATTAGGAATTACAAAATCGTTCCAATGACCTACTCAGCGAGGTAGCTCACTTTGAGTGATGCAGGGAGAACATGTTGGTGTTGATGACTGAGAAGTTAGCAAGAAGGGTCAGCACAATGAGCACCAGTGTGCTGGAGACAAACATACTCCTGTAGAGCAGCGCATCAGAAGCTTCTGGATGACCCCGCAGACACGACTGCTGTGCTTCAGGCTGTACACTAAGACTTTGATTAGGAGAGTTTATGGAACACTGCCTGTGCAGTTCAGAATGGCGGTCGTGTTTACGTTAGCACTGATAACGCTCGTTATTTAGAATCCTAATGTGTACAGCATCGTCACTAACACAACAACCAAAAGCACTTTCTCTCAGTGGCTTTAATGAAATGGTCAATAAGCTGATGTTTATGTTTCCATTGATTACAGACTTTTTTCAGAGTCTTCTGGATAAAAATACGAAAGATTTGGCCCAATTTCTTGTTTTATCAAGCGTTTGATACCAAGGCAACGACTACGGTGCAAACACGGGAGAATTTCCCGTTGCTGGCAGTGTACGATCGAAGCGAAACAAAGAGATCAAAATCTGACATTAATGAGCTTTTCGTTCGGGTATTCCATTACTAGATGAATTGTGACACAGGGAAATGAAGAAGTCAAACACTTGTGAAGTAATGAAGTATAAGGAGAAGGAGATTTATGACTGCAGATGGTATAGACTAGAGATTGAAATGTTGGTGTGAAATTTGAGAACATTTCAAGTTGAATGATCATGAAATTTTGCACGTGTTTTGGATCATAGTCTGAGAGAAATTAAGATGAGTAGAATGAATAGATATGCTGGTGAAGAAATATTTTGTAGAACAGTAAACAGATAACGTTATAAGAGAGCGAAGACTGAGTTACGGGTATCAGTTGTGAAGATGTGTTCCTACAAAGAATACACGGAGATCAGTAAGTGGGAGAGAATAATCTTCTAACCTTTTTGATTTCCACTCTTGAAATGCAAGAGCAGTGACTATAAAAGTTTTGGGTCTTCATCAATTAATGCCAACTGGCAAGTTAACTTGCCAGATAAAAAAAGCTAGGTAATTTCAATACCGTAAAGGTTATTATGAGAAATGAAATTTAACCGCTCACACGCGAGAACTGAACTTGCACTGAATGAGTTACAGCATTTTGCTATGCATCCTTCAAAATTGTATTGAAAATAAAAGCGTTTTTGATGGGGTACGTTGACTTACTAGTCTGCATAAATGGGCTAAGCCATCGATAGCACAAAGATATCAGCACAGAGACGAAATTGTACGTCCAGGTGACCTCAGCGCCAGGCTGTTCCATTTGCCTCACTCTACTAGACTGCATCCACTAGCCTCCACTTTGGTGACTGCATCCACTAGCCTCTCCCTTGGTGACTGCATCCACTAGCCTCCACTTTGGTGACTGTGTCCACTAGCTTTCACTTTGGTGACTGCATCCACTAGCCTCCACTTTGGTGACTGTGTCCACTAGCCTCTACTTTGATGACTGCATCCACTAGCCACCACCTTGATGACTGCATCCACTAGCCACCACCTTGGTGACTGTATCCGCTAGCCTCCATCTTGGTGACTGCGTCCATGGTCTCGGTCTGTCCCTAAGTGTTTGGTTTGGCTTTGGTTTTGTATAAGTTTGTAGGTCCTACTTAATTCCACACTCCTGAGTTTGTCAGTACGTTGCTAAATTCATTGTTTTACGTAACTAATAAGCTTCATTGCAAAGATCAAGTGTAAAAATTTTCTTTAATTATATTTCTAATATTCAAAGTGACTACCACCGGACTCAATACACTTATCGACACAATTGCCGAAAATTTTCATTACATTGTTTATAATATTGATATCAATGGGTGCGATGACTTCTCGAACCATGATTGTCAGTTCAACTGGGTTGTATAAAAGAAAAAGTTTTCCTGGCTGTGTCATCGAGTATTGCATTAAAAACTACACAATTACACCTTTAAGCATCCCACCTAACTATTAATGCAATGATGAAGTTCTGCGTTTCTAGATGATCAAGTGAATCTTGACCTGAAATTCTCAGAACTGAAGAGCAGGCGAGGAAGACATGAGACACTATTAGAAAATGCACAGCCGAGAGAAATGTATTTTAATAAAGCAAATTTATATTTTACCGTTAACGTATTTGTGAGATTTTGTTTTACTTGCACCTTCAGCATTTAATTTATCAATACATAATTTATATGAGTGAGGTATTATCCCGTATTTAAGTTATAAGAACTTTTCAGCGTAAACTTGGGGGTGAATCTTTTCACTCCATTCAGTTTCAACAAAATTAAGTTTAAATTGTTTTCTATCCACAAACAAATAATTAGGCTAAGATATGGGAATCCTACTGAAATGAAAGCGTTCCACTTAAATTACTCTGAAANGATGACCCCGCAGACACGACTGCTGTGCTTCAGGCTGTACACTAAGACTTTGATTAGGAGAGTTTATGGAACACTGCCTGTGCAGCTCAGAATGGCGGTCGTGTTTACGTTAGCACTGATAACGCTCGTTATTTAGAATCCTAATGTGTACAGCATCGTCACTAACACAACAACCATGAGCACTTTCTCTCAGTGGCTTTAATGAAATGGTCAATAAGCTGATGTTTATGTTTCCATTGATTACAGACTTTTTTCAGAGTCTTCTGGATAAAAATACGAAAGATTTGGCCCAATTTCTTGTTTTATCAAGCGTTTGATACCAAGGCAACGAATACGGTGCAAACACAGGAGAATTTCCCGTTGCTGGCAGTGTGCGATCGAAGCGAAACAAAGAGATCAAAATCTGACATTAATGAGCTTTTCGTTCGGGTATTCCATTACTAGGTGAATTGTGACACAGGGAAATGAAGAGGTCAAACACTTGTGAAGTATTGAAGTATAAGGAGAAGGAGATTTATGATTGCAGATGGTATAGACTAGAGATTGAAATGTTGGTGTGAAATTTGAGAACATTTCAAGTTGAATGATCATGAAATTTTGCATGTGTTTTGGATCATAGTCTGAGAGAAATTAAAAAGAGTAGAATGAATAGATATTCTGGCGAAGAAATATTTTGTAGAACAGTAAACAGATAACGGTATAAGAGAGCGAAGATTGAGTTACGGGTATCAGTTGTGAAGATGTGTTCCTACAAAGAATACACGGAGATCAGTAAGTGGGAGAGAATAATCTTCTAACCTTTTTGATTTCCATTCTTGAAATGCAAGAGCAGTGACTATAAAAGTTTTGGGTCTTCATCAATTAATGCCAATTGACAAGTCAACTTGCCAGATAAAAAAGCTAGGTAATTTCAATACTGTAAAGGTTATTATTAGAAATGAAATGTAACCGCTCACACGCGAAAACTGAACTTGCACTGAATGAGTTACAGCATTTTGCTGTGCATCCTTCAAAATTGTATTGAAAATAAAAAGCGTTTTTGATGGGTAAGTTGACTTACTAGTCTGCATAAATGGGCTAAGCCATCGATAGTACTAAGATATCAGCACAGAGAGGAAATTGTAAGTCCAGGTGACCTCAGCGCCAGGCTGTTCCATTTGCCTCACTCTACTAGACTGTGTCCACTAGCCTCCACTTTGGTGACTGTGTCCACTAGCCTCCACTTTGGTGACTGCATCCACTAGCCTCCACTTTGGTGACTGCATCCAGTAGCCTCCACTTTGGTGACTGCATCCACTAGCCTCCACTTTGGTGACTGTGTCCACTAGCCTCCACTTTGGTGACTGCATCCACTAGCCTCCACTTTGGTGACTGCATCCACTAGCCTCCACTTTGGTGACTGCATCCACTAGCCACCACCTTGGTTACTGTATCCACTAGCCTCTATCTCGGTGACTGCATCCGCTAGCCTCCATCTTGGTGACTGCGTCCATGGTCTCGGTCTGTCCCTAAGTGTTTGGTTTGGCTTTGGTTTTGTATAAGTTTGTAGGTCCTACTTAATTCTACACTCCTGAGTTTGTCAGTACGTTGCTAAATTCATTGTTTTACGTAACTAATAAGCTTCATTGCAAAGATCAGGTGTAAAAATTTTCTTTAATTATATTTCTAATATTCAAAGTGACTACCACCAGACTTAATACACTTATCGACACAATTGCCGAAATTTTTCATTACATTGTTTATAATATTGATATCAATGGGTGCGATGACTTCTCGAACCATGATTGTCAGTTCAACTGGGTCGTGTAAAAGAAAAAGTATTCCGGGCTGTGTCATCAACTAATGCATTAAAAACTACACAATTACACCTTTAAGCATCTCACCTAACTATTAATGCAATGATGAAGTTCTGCGTTTCTAGAAGATCAAGTGAATCTTGACCTGAAATTCTCAGAACTGAAGAGCAGGCGAGGAAGACATGAGACACTATTAGAAAATTCACAGCCGAGAGAAATGTATTTTAATAAAGCAAATTTATATTTTACCGTTAACGTATTTGTGAGATTTTGTTTTACTTGCACCTTCAGCATTTAATTTATCAATACATAATTTATATGAGTGAGGTATTATCCCGTATTTAAGTTATAAAAACTTTTCAGCGTAATCTTGGGGTGAATCTTTTCACTCCATTCAGTTTTAACAAAATTAAGTTTAAATTCTTTTCTATCCACAAACAAATAATTAGGCTAAGATATGGGAATCCTACTGAAATGAAAGCGTTCCACTTAAATTACTCTGAAATTTAGTTAGACATTTCAAAATTTGTACAAAAAATAATTTTGCAAAAAATAAGCAAATAAACAGAATATAGAGCAAAAAATATAATATAACAAAGAGTTTATGGGTTAGAGTCACGAAGTAAAGGACTGCAATGTCTCTGAACCCACGATGCAACAAATTGTGAAATTAAATACGTAGGATTAATGGACGCACGAACTAAAGACATTGACGATGTTGTCACTGGCCTGAGAGAGGAGTTGCTCCTGACGGTGTAATTACTTTGGCAACAAGTGCAGGCACGTTACGTAACTCATAGGCACAATTAATACGTTCTGAGGCCTCTATGCTGAGAGCAGGTCTGTGGTTATATGTACTATGTACGATGAATAAAAGAGGCAGTTCGACAGATCATTAGAGAAATAAAAAATGTTCATAGTGTGCACCCACAGATTGCGAATATACGTGAACAATAGAAATTTTGGACAGTTCAAGAAGTATTTTTAATTTCGTTTCTTGAGAAACGCACTAAACTCGCTGTCTTATCAAGGGTTTTCAATAATCATATTTCATGCTTCGTCAGAGAAGCCACACTTTTCTTCCAGCAATGTGAACGAATTTTTTTTTTCGAGCATGATGGGCGTTTACTATAATGATAATAGCCAAGTATTATGCAAGTCTATTTGCTTATTTACAACTTAAAAACCAATTCATTATGTTGCAGGTGAAAAGAATAGTAAGAACTATACTTTGTAAAATATTTGTACTTAGTTTTCCCTCATTGTTTCACAGGGAATTGATGGAAATATAGTCCTATCAAAACTTCAAGGGATTACAACTTTGTGGTCGAAGTTTGAAATGAATTCGAGGACGATGCGGGCAGAAATCCTCCGCCAGACTCTCGCCCAGACGAACGGAGCCTTCAACACCTGGTTACATTTCTGACGTTAATATTATAACAATAGTCGCCACGTCCATGGATGAGTCACAAGGAAACGACCAGGGTCAAACAAAAAAAGACAGTCAAGCAAAAAAACAATTCCATTATTCCATTAACAACGTCAATGATCCTAAGACTTTTATTCATGAAAATAATGTTATCTTGTGTTAGAGAAAAGGGGATTTCGCTCATCGAGCCGAGCTCATAAACGCCACAATTTAATCACACAGTGTAACCTCGGTACTCGAATTGAATTCTCTTCTGGAGGCGGGCCAACTAAAGAAAAGTTCAAATAATAAACTCATTAAATGTGTTCAAATTAACACATTAAAAACAATGCGTTATAGGACCAAGCCGTCTGAAATTTTGAACTTAAAGATATGCTTTAATTATGAAAATTATGTAGTACTAATTAAAGATATAACAATGCTGTACTGCAATGAGTAGTAATAATTAATAACATTAGTAAAATGAAAGTGTCAGAGGTTTCAGCGTACTCACCTGCAAGAAGCTTGATAATGCGCTTGGCTGGAGGAGAAGATGGAGCTGGTATTCTGGAGCCTAAGCATAAAGCGTAGCTAAGCTCTGCTTGGTCTCAAGCTAAGCCAATACAGTGGTGACCTCGAACAAGTCGTTACTCAAACGGAAAGTTTATAAAATAGTGATGCCTTACAAGAGTGGATTTCCGTTATTGAACGCTTGAGCTGTAATGCTCGTGTATTTTCACGTTCATAGGTGACTATGCATTTTTCTTAAGCGTTTATATGGCCATGCATCTTATAGTGCGTATATTTGGTGATGTATCTTCTAGCTCGTACATGCGGTGATACATTTTCTAATGCGTATAAGCGGTGATGCATTTTCTAGCTCGTATATGCGATGTTACATCTTCTAGTGTATTACCACATATACACGGGCACCTGAAAAAGTAAAGTTCAAAATTTTCAAAAATTGTTCTTTATAAGACGGCTAGAAAATTATACATTTTTTACGAGTTTGTAAAGTCAAGAACAGTTTATAAAGTACCTATATCTGCATGTTGAGAGTGTCAAGCGTTTAAGGCATCAAATTACAGCGTTGACACACGTAGTGT
>VCRD01004720.1:13010-40202 GCA_006783055.1 Trinorchestia longiramus
GGTAGCTATTTTATGCCTGAAAACTGTCTTAGTGGTAGCTATTTTATGCCTGAAAACTGTCTTAGTGGTAGCTATTTTATGCCTGGAAACTGTCTTAGTGGTAGCTATTTTATGCCTGGAAACTGTCTTAGTGGTAGCTATTTTATGCCAGGAAACTGATGTAGTCGGCATCATTTTCGTTACCGTGTCAACAAAACGGGGCCGCTCAGCGAACACAACGTTGTGCAGTCTAGGAGCAAACTGCGCAGGTGCACCTGACATAATTGTACAGGTGCACCTGCCATAACTGTGCAGTTGCGCCTGATATAACTGTGCAGGAACGCTTGCAATAACTGCACAGGTGTGCCTGCCATAACTGTGCAGGCGCGCCTGCCATAACTGTGCAGGTGCGCCTGTTATAACTGCGCTGTTGTGCCTGCCCTCACAGGAAAGATTTAATGGCTGGGAGTAAGAAAATTTTAGGTTTGCACTTAAGTTTTATGAACTTATTTTCATTTCAGTAGATTACCGAAAATAGTATATATATAGTAATAGACAGTGATGAAGTAATAGGTGTAATGAGGTATGCCGTGATTGTGATCGATTCATTGCTGCTAAACTCTGCTTAATGGCTCTAAAGCTTATCATTCATCGAAAGTTTTTTTACTTGAATGTTTTTGTTATATTTTTTTTATGTAAAGTAACTGTCGCAACGCATGGTAATTAATTCCTCGTTTTCCAGAAAAATTGGTTATTTTCAGACTCCTGCATAGTGCAGTGTGAAGTGCAGTTTAACTTCAAAGCGATGTTGAAAAGAAATCGTTTCAGGAGCTTGAACAACGTCAATGTTTTGAAGAAATGGAAAAATTGGAACTAGAAATATAAACAACAAGAATTCTACATCATTATTGTTATTATTATGATGTTCCTGGTTTAACCATCGAAGCCTCAAGAATTCGATAACAATCGGTTCTTTGACGCCTGGATTTTGAGATGAGTATTAAAATTGTCGAAAATTGTAACTAAATGTGACATTACTGACGATCAGTGCTGTGAGTGTCTCCTGGTCAGTGCTGGTTGAATAAAGTGTTTTGTGAGGCCAGCTGTCATTGTTTTTTGTGTGACTTGAAGTTTTTATTGTAAAGACCACACATAAAGACCTTTATGTGGTAAACACTGAACTTGATTCGTGAATTGCATCTGACATTAACACTTCAAGAGTGTCAATAATTCCAGCTCAATTTATTATTAAAGCGCAGCAATTATCGCTAAAACACACAAAGGTTTGAAAAATTCATTTATTTTTTACGCTATTGAAAATCTTTTGAAGTTAAAATCAGAATTCCCTGAGATCTGATTGTTATGATTAGAAGTAACAAAGCTGCAACCTGCAAATATTAGTCGACTAATTAATTGAGAAAATAATGTGTTCGACACCAAAGATTACATTTTAATAATGCCAATAAAATTTTGTGTGAAAACCATAATGACTTAACACAACAATGCGAGTAGAAAATATTTGTTTGAAAAAATATCGAATACAGAATCTCACCAAGAAAACTAACATATAAAACGAATAAATCAAATTACTGTGAGCAAAAAACATTAATTATGAAATAGATACTAACCCACAGTGAGTGATTGACAATCTGTATTAATCCAGTGTAATAGAGTGATATACGAGGACATATTGGGAAGATTATACTTGAACGCTGTGTTAGTCATAGACCTGACCACTGTGTGACTCATAGACCTGACCACTGTGTGATCCATAGACCTGAACACTGTGTGACTCATAGACCTGAACACTGTGTGACTCATAGACCTGAACACTGTGTGATTCATAGACCTGACCACTGTGTGATTCATAGACCTGACCACTGTGTGACCCATAGACCTGACCACTGCGTGACTCATAGACCTGACCACTGTGTGACTCATAGACCTGACCACTGCGTAATTCATAGGCCTGACCACTGTGTGACTCATAGACATACACACTGCATGCGTACGTGAGTCATAGATATGAGCATAGCATAAACATGAACACATGTTATCTATGATTTATATGACTCTGGAATCGCAAAATAGTCTTCAACGGTGTTAGGTCGGCCACCTTCCATGTTTAGTCAAGAGTTAGCAAATCTGTTTTCATGAGTGACTCTTAACTTGCATTCTCTGTATTTTGCTACCGAATCCTGGCTAAAGTGTCGCTGAACTCGTTAGATTAAATTAACGAGAAACTATTTTTTCTATTCCTTAATCATTACCTTTCCCACCTATTCGGTTTTCAAACTCGTTTTATTCTGAACGACGTAGTTCAACCACGTTTTAGACACTTTTAGATAAATACTTAAGAGCCTTCAACATGAACATCTTCAAACGAAGCATGATTTTCGTGTCATTTTTTGGATGCTGCTTTTGCCTTGCAATGATTGGTGCTTCTCTTGGGACGCGGTATTGGTTCACTGCTTCCTGCAGACAAAGATTTCGACCAATCCCGGGATCGATCAGCCAAATAACAAGAAAAGCAACAGTAGTTCTGCAGCCCAACGCTACTGACAGTAGTGAACAGTTCCCAGGCATCAACACAAATGAAGAAATTTTCAGGCCCAACTCGACAGGCTTCATAAATCTCGGTTTATTTCAAGGAGAAGTCGGACTGAATGTAGGCTTCGGGTTGCGGCATTCTCTCTTCGAAGGTAAGTTTCGGGCCATGTGCATTTTCATGTATATTTTTCTATGAATATTTCTCATGTGCGTTTCTCATGTACATTTTTCATCTATATTTTCGGGGCATAAATTTAATAACCCATTGTCGGGAAAAATTGTGGGAATATTTTGTCCATGAATATGTTTCGAGTTACGAGACAGAGGCACTTAGATGTTTGTTTAATGGCTTTCAACTGGGCCATAACAATTATTCACCAAAATTTTGTAAATAGCAACAGGGAAAAACAATAATCAACACATAGTATAAGAAGAAATTTGCAATTTTACGTTCATGTTTACCTTCGACTTCCAGAATAACTGAAAATACGTAAGTTCAACTCCCTTGAAGGTTGTACCAAAAGCTTGTTTTTTTTGTGCCTTTACCAGGGGCAGTTGCATACTTGTATTATTATTATATTCCTAGTTTAACCAGCGCAGTGCTTGTATTGGTATCCATTTCTACTGCAATGCAAGGTACAGCAGCTGATAATATACACACTATGCTTTAAGTAGGCTGGTACAATGAATTTTGCTCTTATATATTAATCGTCCTCATTAAGTTGGTGGAGTGTAGCTGCATCTCATTAACTGGAGCCTGTGTAACGAGGCAGGGAAGCTCATTAAGCTCTTATTGGTTTCCGCTCAGTCTGCTTTCTCCTTTTCTCTTGTCTCGCTCTACTGCACCTGAATCTGCACGTGAATATGCATGTCTGCATGTGAATATGCACGTCTGCACGTGAATATGCACGTCTGTCTACACGTGAATATGCACGTCTACACGTAAATATGCACGTCTGCATGTGAATATGCACGTCTACACGCGAATATGCACGTCTGCACGTGAATATGCATGTCTGCATGTGAATATGCACGTCTGCATGTGAATATGCACGTCTGCACGTAAATATGCACGTCTGCACGTAAATATGCACGTCTGCACGTGTATACGTAAGTCTGTAGAAGCATTTGTGCATCTGCCCTAGCATACGTGCGTGTCTGCAGACATGACGAATGCAGCAGCTGCAACAGCTGTAGAGGTCTCATTAGAACATCTGCCCTAGCATGCGTGTGTGTCTGCAGACATGACACCAGCAGACTACAGCAGCTGCAACAGCTGCAGACTACTCATTACAATCACACCAGCTCACAGGCAGTCCTCAAAAACTGTCATGTTTTTGTCTGACGACATCAAGGCTGGACTCCACATCACCACCACGGCCGCTGCAGCGATCATGCATGATATCTCGTATCAATTTGGGATAAGATAAGATGCATCATAATTGTTGGGTTATCAAAGAGCCAGTGTGTGTCATGTACGCTGTGCAACAAGGTGCTCCTCTTGTGTCCTTATTTTACTTAATTTTGTGTTCATTTTTTATCTGTGCTTGTATAATGGGTGTTATTCATATGAGTGTGTGTCTCTCTATTACTTTATGAATGTTTAGTGGGTGTTGTATATTCACACACGAGTAGCAGGAGGATTGGGACACACGAGTAGCAGGAGGATTGGGACACACGACTAGCAGGAGGATTGGGACACACGAGTAGCAGGAGGATTGGGACACACGAGTAGCAGGAGGATTGGGACACATGAGTAACAGGAGGATTGGGACACATCAGTAACAGGAGGATTGGGACACATCAGTAACAGGAGGATTGAAACACATGAGCAACAGAAGGATTGGGACACATGAGTAACAGGAGGATTGGGACGCATCAGTAACAGGAGGATTGGGACACATGAGTAACAGGAGGATTGGGACTCATGAGTAAAAGGAAGATTGGGACACATGAGTAACAGGAGGATTGGCACACATGAGTAACAGGAGGATTGGGACACATGAGTAACAGGAGGATTGGGACACATGAGTAACAGGAGGATTGGGACACATGAGTAACAGGAGGATTGGGACACATGAGTAACAGGAGGATTGGGACACATGAGTAACAGGAGGATTGGGACACATGAGTAACAGGAGGATTGGGACACATGAGTAACAGGAGGATTGGTAGTTTGTGATTGGCCAGTGGAGACGAACGTTTTGATTTCTGCGGACGGAAGTCATTCGCTTGTTCCGGTGGTGGTTGCTCTTGAATGCAGTGGTTCTGCTGGCTGAAATACGGAACATGTTCAGTGAAGAGCTTATGTGGGTACGGGCATCCTACTTGCACTTAAGCAGGAACGCTGCTACTGTTTGTGCTACGCTGTCTGCCTTATAACTGTTTCATCCTGCTGCAGCGCCTTATGGAGCCGAATGTGTACACTCGGAAGAAAGAATATTTCTGGTCGATGTATTCTTTATCGTAGTGTGAGCTAGTGATACACTAAATCACTAATAGAAACTTGGATCTTTCCTGCATTTGAGGTGAAAATATTCAAATTTATAACAATATCCTGGAAAATTTACTCATGGATGGACAGACCTCAAACTCCAGTGTTGAGTGGATCACCTGGATCACGTGTACCTGCATGAAGTACACCTGGAGCCCGAGTTACTAATTAAATACACCTGGAGCCCGAGTAACTAATTAAGTACACTTGAAGCCCGAGTACTAATTAAGTACACCTGGAGCCCGAGTAACTAATTAAGTACACCTGGAGCCCGAGTAACTAATTAAGTACACCTGGAGCCTGAGTAACTAATTAAGTACACCTGGAGCTTGAGTAACTAATTACGTACACCTCAGACTTTATTTAACGTTCAGCGCCTGCCCCGTCAGCAGATGCAGGTGTTTGCTTAATCAACAGACAGACACGTGAGACGTGCCTGCAGCCCAGAGCAGGAGTCTGCAGGACGTTACTCCACTGCTTAGTTTATTTTACAAATAATCATGGCGTTGAAACCCGTAATGTTTATTACATCCATAAAATGACGTACATTACATCAAGTGCCAGGAGACTGAGTATTGAGAATAAAGTAAAGTAATAGAAACGAGCTGTTTGGCCCATTCTTGGGCTGTTACCCAAGTCCCATGCCGTATTGAATGTTTGCAACTAACGTAAACTATTTTCTGGTTTTACATTGGGGGGTGTTACGCTGGTAGTATTGAAGAAAAGTTAATTGTGCATCTGCTTCTGAGCGTCAGGGGTGTTTTGATGCAAACTTCTCTGTTAATTCAGTCACTAAAACTGGCCGTGCCCTGCCATAAAATGCTCCTTGACGGTCAACAATAGAAGCAGTTCACAGAGACGCTGCTCTCAGGGACCTTAACCAACTCATACTAGTGTCAAGGTGTGCGTGTGGTATGCCACATAACGACCAATCCACATAGTGCAGAGGTTCGAGTCTCAAAACCAGTATATGTAATAGTTTGTTCATGACTATAGAAATAGACAATTACGAGGTATGTATTGCAATTCTGCGCAATGGCAGTATGATTTCGAAAGCGAGAGATCTGAGGAGCGTTTTGTTTTACAATAACTATGCTAAAATGAAATCACAGCTCTGTTGTTTTAGAGAAGCCTCCCTAGCGTGTTATTATTGTTTGCTATTGAAAGCCTATATTAACATAGCTTGGGGGACCGCAAATGTCACACAAAACATCGTAAGTCAATAAATCTGAGGTACATTTTTTGAATAGGAACTTTTAGTCGTAATTCAAAACATCGGTTTAGAGCAGGGGTCCTCAAACTTTCTTTGACCTTGTACCCCTTCAGTATTTCGACAGATGAGAATCTACCCCTGAATTTTTATGACAAAAAGGCGAGTAGCAAAATAAAATTTCACTGAATTTTTAATAGAAAGTTTAGGTTTTAGGAACTAAAAACTAACATTAAATGTACCTTTTTATATAAGCAAATGTACCTCTAGGGGTACATGTACCTTAGGTTGGAAACTTCTGGTCTAGAGAGCACAATAATTTGAATTTTTTCTGTAACAGCGACATGGAAACTGTTCATCATGAGACCATGCTTTATGCACGTAAAACTTGTTCAGAACTGACTGTTATTCCTACGTCTTCAATACCAATAATGCTCACGCTGTCTTAGAACAGAGTTAATTCTATGTAAGAGAGTAGCCATTGTTCGTAAAAATTCTCATAATGAGAAAGGACTCTCGCATTAGTTGCTAACGCATATATTCCACACAACAGGTATTATTTATAATACAAACTAGTGAGTAGAATAACAACAGAGGACTATCCAAAGAAGTTAAGATATTATTCATAATAAAGTAAACGACGAGGCCCTGTAGGAGCTATGGACGATGAAGACGATATTATCAGAGAATATGAGCGACGCAAGAAGATTTACTTGTATGTGTCCTTCCTTGTATGCCTGACGGGGGCAGCCCTCGTGGCTGCTGCCATGGGCACGCAGAACTGGGTCACTGCTGATGTGTCCTATAATAATGCTACTGACGAGACTGATTACTATGGGGACTTCAAAGGCGGTCTCTTCCAGGGCAAGAGCACTTTTGTAACCACCCAACCCGTCAGCTACGACTATTACAGTGAGTTACTTGAGAACACGTGCATAATGCACGCGCATACTACACGTGCATACCGCGCTTACACACCACACGTGCTCACCACACTTACACACCACACGTGCTCACCACACGTACACACCACACGTGCATACCACACTTACACACCACACGTGCTCACCACACTTACACATCACACGTGCTCACCACACGTACACACCACACGTGCTCACCACACTTACACACCACACGTGCACACAACTTGAGAACACCCACAAACATTCTTAGTCTGTTCACGTCAGCATTGCAACACCAAGCACCTCTTGTGTTCTAAATAAGATAGTCAACCATGATCTTAAGAATAGACTTGTGCAATGAATGATAAGAAGATGACGACACCATAACACCAAACTCTACTTGCAACACAAGATTATTTGCTTGGCTCAAACTTGCTAAATAAATTAGTATTCTGCTCCTGTGATTATTGAGCTAATTTCAGAGTGAAAATATGTTGTAACTGGAAGTCGTAATAATAGGTTACATGGTATGAATGTATAAGAAGACGTCAGTGTTCTAAAGTGATCGGTCCTTATGGTGTTGAATGTCAAGTTCATTATAAAAGAATGAGAATAAAGCAGAATGCTGGGCATTATAAAATCCAAAATGAAGTTTCATTTTGATGTTCAGTGGCAGTCCCTAACAAAACATTCAATCTAGTAATGACGTACTGTTGAGTTCTGTAAATTATTGAAATCGTATAGTCTAAAATAATTATATGCAACGACATAAATACGATTTCACATACAATAATAGAATTAAAAGCACCCAATGTATCGTATTGAGCATTAAGAACGATGTTTGTCTCAAATCATGAAATTGAGTTATAGCTATCATAATGTTGCTGAATTGTCATACAAGTATTACGACGATTAAAAATAGAAATAGTCATAAATTCATAGCATTGGAAGTGAAGTGAACTTCCTCGTGCTGGTATAATACTATGAAAACACTATGCTATCCAAAATAATGGCACTGATAAACGTTACTCAACAATTATTTTACAATTGAATTAAATACTTGCTAGTATTAATAATATTAACCATGCAATATGATGTTCTGCAGCTGTGTGCAAGAGTGGCGAATGCTTGTACAGCTGCGCAAACACCAAAGAAATTCGGGAACAACATCTCGACTTGATCTTATCCGGCAACGTGGGCGACATTGAAAAACCGCCATGCCTCAAATCCGACAGTAAAAATTCCAGGTCTCAAGCTTATGGTGCGTCCTCAAGGAGTAGAAGAAGCATCAATGCTAACGAAAATCATTTGATGAATCAGCCCATGGAGGTTATAAAGAACTATGTGAAAACGCTCCAGCTCGCTCTTAGAATAAACGATGGATCTTCAAAAGCGTCTCTGGAACAGCGCCCTGGAAACGAAGGCAGTGTTTTAAAATTGTCATCACCGGTGGATACTAGTGAAAAAGTTGAATCAAATCAAAGGGCCTTGGATTCACCTGATTCTGTGAGGAGTTCTTCAATGGCAGAGTCAATCGCTGGCGGGAATTCCGAGCCTGAAACTGAAAAATTGAACGCCCAAGATTTCAAACTGCGAAATCTTGGTTCATCAGATCAGTTGGATTCTGGAGATTATTTTCCGAGTTATTCTCAAGCGTTTCTGAGAGATGCAGATAATCAAACTAATGAAGGTAGTAACCCGAAAATTTCTTTTCTTCACGGCTTGCTTCCCTAATTGTTTCTATTTATTTTTGTGCTTTGTCCAGCTTATTGTTTTTATTTTATGGTATTGATTGTTTGTTGTCTAGAGATGTAAGTGTTCATAATCCTGAATTATCGGAAGCATGAACATTTCAGGGGTGTACTTCGAGATAAATATATTAGATTTTGGCAGAAGTTACAAGTGAAGGTTGGGTTTGGGTGTCATACTGCAAGGCAAGTTTTCCATGTGTAGTGTTGTCTAATTTAAGAACTGAAGTTCAATACTTCGATCAGAATACGATAGCACGATTTCTGAAATGAGAGAACTGAGAAACCTCTGTGAAACATCCCCTATCAACAGCTGCCTCCCACGCGTTAATATTTTATCACAAGCCCCGACCTAGACTGTAAACCACTGTAAAGCGTAATACATGTTCTGTTAGTGTACACTCTTGTGAAGCGTAATACATGTTCTGTTAGTTTACACTCTTGTAAAGCGTAATACATGTTCTGTTAGTTTACACTCTTGTAAAGCGTAATACATGTTCTGTTAGTGTACACTCTTGTAAAGCGTAATACATGTTCTGTTAGTGTACACTCTTGTAAAGCGTAATACATGTTCTGTTAGTGTACACTCTTGTAATGCGTAATACATGTTCTGTTAGTTTACACTCTTGTAAAGCGTAATACATGTTCTGTTAGTGTACACTCTTGTGAAGCGTAATACATGTTCTGTTAGTTTACACTCTTGTAAAGCGTAATACATGTTCTGTTAGTTTACACTCTTGTAAAGCGTAATACATGTTCTGTTAGTTTACACTCTTGTAGAGCGTAATACATGTTCTGTTAGTGTACACTCTTGTAAAGCGTAATACATGTTCTGTTAGTGTACACTCTTGTAAAGCGTAATACATGTTCTGTTAGTGTACACTCTTGTAAAGCGTAATACATGTTCTGTTAGTGTACACTGTTGTAAAGCGTAATACATGTTCTGTTAGTGTACACTGTTGTAAAGCGTAATACATGTTGTGTTAGTGTAAACTACTGTTAAGTGTAGTAAATATTTTGCTTGTGTAAACTAAAGCAAAGTGTAGTACATAATCTGCTGGTGTAAACTACTGTTAAGTATAGTAAATATTCTGCTAGTGTACACTATTTGTAAAGCGTAGCACAAATTCTGCTGAGTAGTCACCAAACGAGGGAATAAGTCTTGGAAAATCATAATAATATTCCATCCTGTATTGTACTCTGTGTTGGTTGGAGTCTTGCTTAGCGCTAAATATTTTTCTGTTATGCAATCTCAGCATTTCTCAACTGAGGGTTCGTGGCTGTTCCAAGGGACCCCGTACCCCCCAATAGAGCCACAGGCCTTCGACCTGGAGGCCAGTAGGGGGCGCTGAAAAACTGCAAATCAGACTGCAGAAGTTTGGAATTTATAATTAAAGTGACAATACACGAGTCCAACAGCAAGTGTCTCATTGAGAATTATTTACGATCATTTTTACTTTGATTTATAATTTCAGAGTAAAACAACATAAAACGGAATCAGCGGTTTGTTATTGAAGAGCAGAGGGTCACAAGTGTGTGGTCACGACTCAGAGGGGGTGGGGGTGTCAGTGGCTATTAGAGGTTGAGGAATGCTGTTTTGTAAATGCCTGCATGCTTGTGTTAGAATTAGGGTATGAGCCGTGATTTAACCTTCCTAGTTTCAACATCCACATCTAATTCTATTTACTTACAAAGTGTGCTCAATTTTAACTTTTAATCTTGTTTAACGCAATAGTTTGTGATTTGCTTCTCTTGTCATACGTGTGGAGGTAAACAGAAACAACAAAAAATATTTGTTGTAATAAATGCGTCAGTGTGGCTTCTTTAGTGCGATATATCTCATCATCCTGAATTATTTCACATATATTTACGAAAGTTTTTCAAAATCCTCACTCTCAGTTAAATATGGCTTCCCAGTTGGTTACGCTTCTCCTTTACCGAGAGACTTCAGTTGGTTAGGCCTTCCCTTAAATTTTGCGTCCCAGTTGGTTACGCCTTCCCTTCAATATGACTTCAGTTGGTTGGGCCTTCCCTTAAATATGGCGTCCCAGTTGGTTACGTCTTCCCTTAAATATAACTTCAAGATGAAAGTAACACGAACTTGAAATTTCAAGTTCGTCATTTATACAGATTAGAAACATGGAAATTTATGAAAATTGCAGTGTAACCTCGTGGATGTCTCTCACAGTGGCTGATACCGAGGGTCTCATGAGCGAGGGCTTGTGGGTGGGCACAATTGCTTGTCTCAGCGGTGGGTTGCTGTTCGCCCTAGTGGGTGCCATCTTTGCCATCGTCAACACGGCCACTACGCCTGTGGAAGCTATCACAGGTGTCACCGGCCTCTATGTCTGGAACGGACTGGCAGGTTAGTCAATCAAGTCAGTCAGGCTTCTTTTCCTCATCAGTATGAAATTGAGTCTGAAGGTAAACAAGATCTTATTCGATCCATGAGGTCTAATACGGTGCAGTAATTGAGGCCTGATTAGATCAATGAGATCTAACGAGGTGCAGTAGTTGAGGCATGCTTAAATAAAGGACGTCTAATAAGGTGTGGTAGTTGACGCCTGCTTAAATAAATGACGTCTAATAAGGTGTGGTAATTGAGGCCTGGTTGGATAAATGAGGTCTAATAAGGGGCGGTAATTGAGACCTGATTAGATAAATGAGGTCTTATGAGATGCGGTAATTGAGGTCTGATTAGATCAATGAGGTGTATTGAGGTAGAGTGAAAGAGGTCTAATTAAAATAGAATGAGGAGATAGGAACGAGCCTTTTGGCCCATTCTTGGGTCGGTACCCAAGTTCCATGCCGTAATTCTAGCCGCCGATGGCCATACACAAACCGACCACGGCGGCAACAGAACTCGAACCCGAGTCATCCCGCTTCGCAAGCGGGTTCGCTCACCTGTCGACCAAGCTGGTGGTGTTTAGATGATGGGAGATGAAGGTAGATGGTGTTTAGATGAAGGTAATTAGATGAAGGCAGTCTAATGAAGGAAAGTGAATGATGTCTATTTGGATAAATTGGGCTCAATGAGGTGAAATAAACGAGGTTTAATGAGGTGAGGTCGAGGAAATCTAATTTGATATAACAGAAGACGTTGAAGGGGGGAACTGATTTTGTACTCGTTTAAGTTGTGTGTATATGGGGGTCACAGTTTTCTTATAATTGAAGTTATTATTTAAAAATACTACGTAAGCACACACAATAACACATAAGCACACATAATAACAGAAGAATGCACAATAACGTAAAAAAACACACAATAACGCCAAAGAACACTCATAATAACACAACACAGAAAACACACAATAGTACAAAAGAACACCTAGTAACACATGAGTTGAGACGCACCTGTGTGTTCCAGCTGGGTGTGAGCTGGTGGCCGTGATCCTGTGGTCTGTGATGTACAACACGAGGTTGTCCAGTAACGTGCTGGTGGAGCAGAGCAATGAAGGCTGGACGACTGAAGGCAATGAGGTGCTAGGATACTCCTTCTGGTGAGCATGTGCTAGACATGTGTGTTGTGTTGTGGTGTGGTGTGTTGTGGTGTGTTGTGTTGTGTTGTGTTGTGTTGTGGTGTGTTGTGTTGTGTTGTGTTGTGGTGTGGTGTGGTGTGTTGTGTTGTGGTGTGTTGTGTTGTGTTGTGTTGTGGTGTGTTGTGGTGTGTTGTGGTGTGGTGTGTTGTGTTGTGTTGTGTTGTGTTGTGGTGTGTTGTGGTGTGTTGTGTTGTGTTGTAGCGTGCAGCATGTGTGCTGTTTGTGTTTTCGGCCACATCATGTGCGTCATTTTTTGAAATAAATATTATTTTGCCATTTACTGTCTACCTTAACCACAATTTCAAAATTTAATTTTAAAATATTATCAGCAATTAGTCTTTGTATTCAAAAGTTTCCGCCATCAGGAGGTATAACTCTACAGAGCTTTATTATAACAAAAAAATTAATTTACTAAACTTGACAGTCCAATAAAACAACTTACTGCGAGTCCTATTAAGAGCATAGACCAAAATATTGATATTGCATTCTCTATATATTTTTTATATCAAAAAGTTTCTCCTTGAATTTTCCATACGTATTAACGAATGGTGATGTCTTCTTCATTAATATTAAATTTGTGTACCTCAGGTTGGTGGTGGCGGCAATTATCGTACACATCGGCAACTGCGGCCTCATCGCCTATGGGACGTACGAACCAAAGAGGAAAGAAACAATCCAAGAACCAGACAAAGCAACTAATGATATCTTGCTGTACTAGTGTCGTACCAATGATAGACTTACGGGTAGTCAAATTTGTATTAGCCAAGTCATCATGTGAAATATTAGCAGGATTGTGGGCACCCTCAACCTTGCAGTTCATTCCAGATGCTCTGAGTCCAACAAGCTCAATAATTCCTAAATAGAGTGTGTACATTACGGTAGATATTTCTTCTATTTAAGCATCACTCATTACGGAAAGTTATGGAGCAGCTGTTTACGTTCAATGATTGCAGCTTCATCTCAATTCTCGTCAGTAAAATCTTTTTCAAAGAAAGTTCCTTTCAAAAAAAGGAAGTTATGTTGCTGCCTTCTGTATGTAGCAAAGACCGATTGCGTGGAAACGAATTTTGTATATACATGTGTACACTTTTCTTCCAGCGAATATGTAATTAATCCCCTAACATAACCAGAGATGCAATAATACTTTTATGATTTGCAATACATGAAACAAAAAAGAAAGTGATATGTTTCTGAGACTCTGTTTAAAAAATTAACTCTTTTGTTACCCAAACGAGATCCTTTTTTTGGTTTCCCTCTCAGTTGCGTCGCTCAAACAGCAGTCCAATTTGCATGAATTATTTCAACACGCAGGAGCATCCATTGCCTCGACGCTTGTCCTCATAAAATAAGAGGCATATATGCACCTCCTCCTCCCCAACATCCTTTTCCCCAATATGCTCCCCCACCTCCCACTGACACGGTCGAAAGGACACCTCAGCTACAGGTATCTAGATCCATAGGAAGTAGCGTTGGGGAAAGACTGAGACTTTACAAAACAGTATTGGTTAAAATTGACAGTTTTGGTCTGGACAAAGTGTTGGTCAGGACAGACAGTGTTAGTCTGGACAGACTGTTGGTCAGGACAGACAGTGTTGGTCAGGACAGACAGTGTTGGTCAGGACAGACAGTGTTGGTCAGGACAGACAGTGTTGGTCAGGACAGGCAGTGTTGATCTGGACAAAGTGTTGGTCAGGACAGACAGTGTTGGTCAGGACAGACAGTGTTGGTCAGGACATGACAGCGTTTGTCAGGATACTGAAAATATCGGAAGAATTCGATTATGCGGCTTATGTAAACAAAAAATTATTATCCAATATCACTTTCTTAATGTGATTCGTAATTCAGATTAATTCCATACCGAAAAATTAAAAAGGAATTGTCCATATATGAAAAATATGCAAACGAAGTGGAGACATGCTATTTGTTGTGCAGAAATAGTAAAAACGTTTCACCAAAGGAAAAATAAAACATTAATTTCCATAGATTTATGTAGAGTAAGTTCTTATCTGCTCAGTTTTCTTTTAAGCGCAGGACGTAATTTCTGATTAGTTCTACAAACTTAGTATTTATTTTAGCTTCTGTTGCCCCGCATTAAACAAGCTAGTTAGATCCACCCATACGAACGTAGTACTCATTTTCCTGTGTATACTTTGTTCACTGAAATATATAACTGATTTAGTAGTTATAGCATTTACTCTAGCGGCATTTACGTACAATGCACGCAAACAAATTCCCAAGCAATATACACATAAAAGCTTGTTCCTTTTAAAGCTTTCGTTGTACTTTCAATAACAAGAGTATTTTTTCTACTCTTCTGACTCGTATACATGCGTAACGACAACATGCACGCGTTGTTACGTGCTGTAAAAGGTAACACATGTCTGTCAGCGATAACTTAACATTAGAAGTTTCAGGTACGCATCAATTTTGCGTACGTTGAAGTCCAAACCTTGCATAACGAGGTCAACAAATGACCTGTAAGTGATGCAAATATAGTGATGAGAAACCTATTTTAAATGCCCAGCAGTGCATCATCTCCACGAGCACCTGCTCTACCTATGCCCTCCTCGAAATCATTCCTAAGTTCTACCGAGCTACCCTCGTTATTTTCTGCATCATTGTTTCCCTAATTCGCTGCTTGTATCGTTTCTTAGAACATCTCTCCGTTATATTCAATATAGTCCCGTGATTTTTGTGATTTTCATTGACGTTTTCCTGCATATATAAACTCTGCAAATCCTTAATTATGAGTTTAATTACGACAAATAACGAGGCTGGAGTGTGCTGTTATCTTCTTTACTCAATGATTGAACCACTTATGTCTGTGATATCAATTTGTTTTTCAGACCTCAATTAAATTATTATAATAATCCAATAATAATTTAATTCAATTACATTAATCGTAATTATTATTCATGCAGCCATATTATCTCAAACGAACACATTAGAGCGATGTAGTAGTCAGAACAATGATCAGTGGGTAGACTTTTTTCTATAGAAGCTTCTCTTGATTTCGAGAGCAGGGCGTTCGAATCGCTATCAAATGTTTGTTTATCTGTGAGCTAGAATCAGTGAGCGGCTTACGATGTTCGGATTTATAATAGTGATGTATTCATTCAAACTTCACTGAATAAATATCTTGTGTCAGATAATTACGTAAAGAAGGTCATTATCGATGAAGAACTCTATATCAAGGTGCTGTCAATTATTCAATGACATTAAATATTGATTCTGTTCTAACATTTGTCTCACTACCTGTGTTGCAAGACGCAAATACTGAAACGATGCATCAATTTTCAAATTTTTAACTCTGAATAACCATGCTACTTTTTACTGCTCCTTTTTCCTTCGTGTCTACTCGAACGTATCTCCAAGTAACGCATGTCGTTGTGGTCTCTTAAATAAGTTTCATTTTTCTTTCCGGAGACTTACTTACAGTAGACCTGACTTGACCGAAAACTGTTGAAATAACAGAATGTTTATCACAGATCGGTTAGAATTTTGAGGGAAATCCACTGGAAAGGATGGCTCTGTTCAGTCCTTAAGCACAAATTAGAATACCTGTACAAGTGTCCACGTCCAACTGTCAAGCTACTTTCCTCATCCACTTTTGTTGTTTCTATTTTACCCTCAGTGTTTTATTTTACCCCCAGTGTTATGTTTTACCTCACGTTTTATCCCCAGTGTTTCGTTCTACCTCACGGTTTACCCTCAGAGTTGCGTTTTATCCTCAGCGTTTCGTTCTACCTCACGGTTTACCCTCAGTGTTGCGTTTTATCCTCAGTGTTTTGTTTTACTTTTCGTTTTCTCTACATTCATTGCAAGAGTTTCTTACCATGTGATAAGCATTTAGCGAAATAATTGCAAGGTTTTTATTATGTAGCAATTGAGATACCAACTTCCCACTACTCTGTTGCTGTAAAACTTCGTTAAAAACTCGAGCAATTGGGCTATATCTGTTTTGCCATTATGTAGAGAAATAAGTAAGTCCCTCCAGTACTTTCAGTAATAAAATAATTATGTTATTTCATTTTTTCTTTTATATACCACCCATTGGAGGTTAAAAAACAGCCCTCGTATATTCTGTGTAATGTTCTTCCCGTACTTAAACCAAACGCCCATATGAAGGATATCCGCATACTCTAGTTGATGACACGGATCTATGGTTTACAGTATATATTAATTTAAATAGTTATTCCTAGTAAAGTATCAATCTTGTATGTACTGCTAAAAATGCATGATGTATCCAAAACTAAGATTTATGTACATCACCTACAGGATGATTTTTAATTTTTAAAAGGCTGTAGTTTAAATACTACTGGTGCTAAGAGGCTGGGACAGGTCTCATTCGAAAGAACGAGAGCTAAAATTTTATTTTATATCCAGAATACTTTGTTATCCATCTCATGTATACCTTATGAATACAAGTAGTATACAAATTACAGCCTTTTAAAATTGTATACATTTTTTGGGAATACCCTGTACAAAATACTAAATCCGGTCATCTTATGCGGCATGTCAATTGAAATGAACTATCTAAAGAAATTCAAGTCATAAAAAAGCCTTTGATTATATTAGCGATGAACTTAAATAAATTTGACAAGAATCATAGATGCGAGATGACAGCGAAACCAACATTAACTCGAATTTTCCATGAACAAAACTTGACATAGTCTACATCAAAACCACTTTGAAAAATTAATAAACAGAAAACTGTCCAATGAATTTGATAACATACACTATTATAAACTTTCAAGATCAAAAATTTACGAAGTTATACACTGGATTAAATTTTTTGCTTTAGCATTCTTTCCTCTAGGCCTTTGCGTTCAGTTAGACCTGCCCCACGCACCTGATGGAGGCCTGCAAGCTCAGTCAGACGCACCTGATGGAGGCCCGCAAGCTCAGTCAGACACACCTGATGAAGGCCCATCGTTGTGCTAACGTCGTCGATCAGTGAAATAAAAACGATAGCTTTCTTTATCCCTTCAATTTTAGAGGAAATTTCCAAGAAAGTTTTCAATTGGGTTTTCAACAAAATATTCGACAAATGCTTCGTGCAATGAATTTCAAAACACAGCGGGAAGTTTGTTTGTTATTCCATTGAGTAAACGTGAGCTCACTGAAAATTTCGCGCATAGGAAACTTTTGGTTCTGGAGTTTCCGCTTCCAGTAGTAAACTTTATTCCAATCAGGGGTACATGACGCATGCAATCAGGTGTACATGACGCATATAATCAGGGGTACATGACGCATACAATCAGGTGTACATGACGCATACAATCAGGTGTACATGACGCATACAATCAGGTGTACATAACGCATACAATCAGGTGTACATAACGTATACAATCAGGTGTACATGACGCAAATAATCAGGTATACATGACGCATACAATCAGGTGTACATGACGCATACAATCAGGTGTACATGATGCATGCAATCAGGTGTACATGACGCATACTATCAGGTGTACATAACGCATACAATCAGGTGTACATGACATATTCATTGATTTTTCCATTTTTAATACTATCATCTGATGAATAGTGATCGTGCTATTCATCTGACCTAGGCTGAATTAGTAAGGAGTAAGTCAAATGAACTATGATTTCACTTATAAAATTTAAGAAAACTTTGTGTTAATGTTTAAATTAAGGTACAGGTTTTAGTTAGGGTAAAATTTGAAGCTAGTATAGGTGATACAAGGTGGAGTCGTTAAACTCTGATAGCAGAGAAATCTTAGCTAAATAATCAAATGACCTGGAAATTAAAAGTCGTAAATGATAATAAAAATTTAGAGTAAAGAGGAGTCACCGACATTGTGATCAGATACGTAAGGAGTAAAGGCGTAAAAACAACCCAACTGCTCATACCACAAAAAGTTAAATCTTATGTACGGTTACGACAGGAAAAATTTAATCTAAGAGGGATATTACCGTAAGTTAAGAAATGTGAATTTGAAATAAATGAATGTGAAAAATACGCGTTGAAGTTTGCAAAAGGCTATTGAAAACAAACAAACTCCCGAAACTAAGAGTAATAAAGTTGGAAATAAGCTTAAGTCGGGTAAACAAACTAGGTCAAATTTACGGATTGACATCCAAAATATGTGAATAATTTAGAAGAAACCACGCACAAATATGTTAAAGCTGAGGAGCTTTGTAAAATTAAATAATAAAATTAATTGAAAGAACAAAGAGAGACAAACTAAACATAACACAAATGTTAAGCAGCGAGAAAGATTATCATCACAAGTCCATGACGAAATTTCAGTCATCGAAAAAACAATTCAATGAAACATCGGTGGTAGGTGTGTGTCATTGACAAAACATCGAAGACACTAAAAAATAAACTTTTATTGAAAAATTTAATTACTTAGGTAATTGAAATAGCTAATGTACGTCTAAATTTTACACGAGTCATATTAATAACTATCATCATTAATACAAACATGAAAGTTATGAACAGAGTCGAGAGTTAAACCCCTTAGAGTCAATACAGCCTTGTATTGTTCGTATTTTGTTAGCAACGAAAAGTTATGCAGTCGACAGAACGCAACATTTCTCTGTGGGGTGAACGGTCGTTCTAAAATACTGCTGCCAAACCTTCAGCCAACGACACCGTGGGGACTGTGGGGACCGTGGGGACTGTAAGGACTGTAAGAATCGTGTGGACTGTGGACACTACACGGAAAGAAGAAACGGACTTGCAAATAGGCTTAACTTGCACCGCTCTCTGCCACCTTATTCTCCAAACCAGTAGTTCCCAAACTTTTTTATTTACTGTCCCCTTCTCCGGAAATTTTTGATCTACCGCCCCCTTTGAGATCTTGCCGTCCCCCTAGTAGTTAATTATATTAAAATTTTATAGCAACTTATTAAAAACATGAATTTGCTATGCATAAAAATTTTTCCAAGTTGGGCTCCACCGCCCCCTTTGAGGCCATCTCACCGCTCCCCAGGGGGCGGTAGTGCCCACTTTGGGAATCACTGCTCCAAACTGACATCTGAGATTGACTCTCGGACAATCAAGGGTGGCATCGTGAAGTTTCCTTTGAAAACATGGGAATACTACAGAGAGGTAGCTGAGTCTGCTGGCAACAGGAGGAGAGAGCGGGTATGCTTTCGAAAAATGCAATGCATGCCAAGAGAAGAGAATGTTTAGAATACGTAGGGATGAACTATTTGGGATTCAAGTCAATGCAAGAATTGATTGGAAATGCATTGGCGGCAGGAGTAAAATCAAGTGTGTTTTTGGAAATGTTTTTGGGCCAGAGTAAATGAAGAATGAACTACGGAATTGAACGAGGATAGAGTGAATAGAAAATGATTATGTAGTTGCTTTGAATATTAGTGAATAGAAGTGATAAAACGTAGTCTATCAGAATAGGAGTGAATAGAACGAACCTTTGAGACACTGCTTTAAAACTTACACGTAGGAAACTTAATTTTCAAATTCGTAAAGAACCCTGATGAATGAGAGAAATCTTTGAAACTTCAATTGTCGAAAGAAAAATAATGATAGAATGTGTCGGAAGTTGTGCGATTATTCAGAGAATGCTGACAGAACTGTCTGCGAGGACGGGTGCAAGTTGTTAGTTGCAGGATAAATTGCAATGTGGAGAGCGAATTGTGATGTGTAATTTGGTTTGACATGAGATATTTAACTCGAACAAAAACCAAATTTATAAGGAAAATCAGTTTTTTTTACGGGTTATCAAATTTGTATAAAAATATATCAGGTAATATAAGCTCATTTTTAGTGATTTAGCATAGCATGGGTGCACTTTTTTCTGGAGTCGAAATTAATTTTTAGTGAAGAAATTATGGCAATTACCTAAAACAAGCTAACTTGACTTAGATCAATTTACAAAAGTCGTTTACTGTAACGTGTTATTGAGGGTAAGCTGTCTCAAGCAATTATAACTAATTAAGAGATTAAACACTACAAGGTCTCGAATATTTCACTGATTTATACGCATGGGAAGTTTCAATACAGTGAAATACAAGAAATTAATTGCTTAATTTTCACGAAACTTATGGTTTAGATTTCAGGTGTAACAATGATGATACGAAGTCGACACCGTAAATTGACTATTGTTAAAAAAATTCAATTATTTCTAACTGAGTAATTGATAAAATACTTGGGTTGTTTGTTACACATGCATATTCACTAAATGAATTGTGCTGAAAATTTTGATTTTTACAGACTGTTTTTTCGGTTATATTCCACTGATTCGGCAACTTTTTATCAGGGGGTATCCATCGCGAACAGGGATCGCTAGTTTCCTAATTTAGATCATGCATTGCGCTACAGCTCGTGTTCGGTCCTTTGGAACTCGCGATTCAGCTGTAAATTACAATTAATTAACTGATTACTTAATTAATTAATCCAGTAGGCTCTAATTCCCTTATTCAATAATTGTACGATAGAATTTGCGTCTGATGATCCCATATAAACTAAATTGGGGTTTAATGTTTGCATTTAAACTAAATTATGGTCTGACGCTCGCATTTACACTAAAAATGGAGCATGTTTAACACAAGCCAGCGGGCGACTTATTTCGCTGCTCGTTATCCATTAATTTTGCTGCTTCACTTCTCCCAGTACAATTATGTATTCGCTCTCTCTATGCAACAAGTTGCTGATATGATGGGCAGAAATAATGGCTCTACGCGTCGAACATTCTATGTCTTATTTCAGTTGTTAGAAATTGTTTCTGTACAATAAGCAAATTGGCTTTATTAGAATGAAACATTCCTATGAAATGTGGACTGTTGTATCTTTGTGTCCTGCAATGTAGGTATAACTCAGTTATTTCATGAACTATTCTCGCAAATATTCCGTGGAAGAGATTTCTGTACAAGAAAACCTGAAAATTTCGTGTTCAATTAAGTGTTCACTGTGTTCAATTAAGTGTTCATCACCAGCTTGGTCGACTGGTGAGCGAATCTGCTTTCGAGCGGGAAGACCCGGGTTCGAATCCCGCTGCCGACATGGTTGACGCGGCTAGAAAACGGCATGGGACTTGGGTAAACATCCGAATAATTATCGAATTAATTATCCGACCCAAGAATGGGCCAGAAGGTTCGTTCCTATAGCCTCATTCTATTCTATTCTATTCTATTCACTCTTCATCTATGTTCTACAGTTTTTTTATAGCGAATTTTCTGCAGGATTTTCACATTTCACCTTAAAACTGACATGACCTCCATACTTGTGAGAGCAAGCACCCTCATGTACAGGGTGCAGCAACACAATTTCCTTTTTTTGAAAGGAACTTTCTTTGAAAAAAGGAAGTTATGTTGCCGCACCTTGTATGTCCGAACACTTCCAAGGACATTCCTGCCAAGTTACGACAGTTGTTCTGATGTAACTTAGTTGTCTGACAGCCAAGTTACAGCAATCGTAACTCGGTTATCTAACTGCCAAGTGGTAACAGTTGAACAGAACTACGTTATCTAACAACCAAGTTACAACAACCGTAACATGGTGAGCTAACTACCAAGTTACGACAATCTTAACTCGGTTATCTGTGAAGTGACAACAGTTGAACAGTTCCTTGAAGTTGCTACCGAGACAAACTCACTGAATTCACCACAACAGCATCTGCATTGTGGAGTTTGCCTAGCATAACTAACTGCGTCCAGTTCCAATATTGATGTGGTGACTAAGGCGGATGCTGAAGCGTCCAGTAATGGGGAAGTTTTGGCAGCTGCTTAATAATAGACAAGTTTTTCTGTTGTGTACATCCTGCTGAGCTGGCTGGAAAATACGCTGAATTACAGAATTATCTAGAGTTAGGAATGACAGGATTGCTTCGAGTTGGGAATTAAATGATTACCAGGAGTTAAATCTGACAGGATTGCCAGGAGTTGGGAATTACAGGATTGCCTGAAGTCGGGAATGACAGGATCACCTAAAGTGAAGAATGATGTATCGTTACAAGAATTGTACAATAAAAATTCTTCGTCAAATCAATTAAGCTCATTTGATTTCATTTATTGCCCTGTCAGTACTGTGAAGAAGTTATGAAAATGTGACTGGCTACCACTTTATACATTTGAATAAGTTAACAACAAACCACTCTTGAACACTGAACAACTCTCTCGCTTCGAATTATATACAAAATGTGGCATGGCATCTCAAATTCAGAGGACCAATTTGAAATCCCACAGCCATGCGCACTAAGTCGGGAAATTCGTTCTTCTTGAAAATAAATTTGTTCCTCATACACTGAACGCAGAATTTTCCTAGCGTCTCCAAAATTCTGCATCTTTGCAGGTCCTTGAAGCCAACATGGAAAATTCAGTCTCAAAGTTTAAAAACAAAAAAGTCTGTTTAGCTTGTTTCATTTCATTGTTTTAGCTTCCAATAAAAGAAAATGAAAATATTCGAGGGACACGGAGGTTGTATTTCTTTTCTCGAATCCAAGGAAAATATTCTCGAGAATAAATAAGAAAGAGAATGCAACAATACATCCCTCGGAAGAATGCCCTCGTCACTTTCTTCTTTCATCGAGCTCACGTAGATAAAGAGCAGCACGTGAGATATCGCTTGTTTTATCCACAGCCCAGTGTCAAAGATGAAGTCCGAGCCTTATGAGGCCTTTATTTACTTCAGTCTTTGTTGTCAGTAAAATATGTGGGAAACAAATTGTAATAACAGACACCAACGAAAAACATATGATGACAAATCATGCAAAATTGTCAGAAATATACATACCAATACTTCGGTCTGTGCTAGAAGAACATTGTTGGAACAAATGAACGTATTGAACGTTAAATGGAAGAAAACATTTACAGTATATGCATACGTGTCTGCATGAGTACACCTAACACACGAATTATTGTTACAATTTTCATAGTTCTGTACAACAGACGTCATACTATAGCTACGGAAGCAAACGTCATGCACGGCTAAATATAAAGGCTGATCCAAAGAAACACTTCAAAAACACTCTCTCAATTTCAACCCAATTTTCTCAGAGCTACCCATCATGGACCCCATAAAATTCTGGTAATTCTGCACCCTACGTTTGGTTCATATGAGTTCGTTACTGTCTGTGATCTTGCCTTCCTTGATGAACAGTAACCTTTTGTGTGTTCTCTTCTCGGATGTTCTTTCGTAGTAATGTAAACATGTTAGAGTTGATGTTTGTAGGAGTAGCACGTCTGTCACAAGCATGAGATTCCGTCGTTTGCCGGCACATAGCAAATGAACATCACGTACCTTACACGCTGACAAACTTTGAAGTTAGAAGCCGTCTTATAACAGCAGGATTAGGGTGTCTTATAGCAGCAGGATTAGGGTGTCTTATAACAGCAGGATTAGGGTGTCTTATAATAGCAGGATTAGGGTGTGACAAGTATATTATATTTCTCACCCTCTGAGAAGATATACATAGAATATCATAACAAAAGTTAATTACCTCGTATTCTACTACACACTTTTGTGCATCAACGTGCGTCTCTCAACGCACAGACAACCGAAATCATCACGGAATTTGTCTCTTTACTTAGTATCGTTTTTCTTTAGTAATTTTAGGGAGTAAAGAGAGTATTATTTTCCTTTGAGTTCTGTTCTCCACAGCCAGCCAAGTTTAAAGAAGCTAAAAAATTATCAAGTGAAACTGGCCTGCCATCTTCTTTTTCTATGTCAAGCTGAACTGCAGAAACCCGAAAAAATCCAACTCGAGATCTCGCGGTGCGATTGGAAAAGTTAAGTCCATCAGGAAAGTTTGGTTCTGTTTGTCGGAACGCACGGTCACCTTAAGTTGACTTTTCGGGCTCACGAAGCTCCTCAAGGAAGTTAACTGCAGTAACTTTGAGCAGGGCTACCAATTTCTGTAATGATTACCGTTTTCTGCAATGATTGCTGACCACCGTGTGATGCTTAAACATCATGGATGATGCTTCCTGCAATGATTGCTGACCACCGTGTGATGCTAAAGCGTCGAGGCTATTGCTTCCTGTAATGATAAATGATCATTGCAAGACTTCATACAATTTTGAATGCTCCACAATCAATACAAACCTCATTTATTTTATTTATTACGAACTCCTACAGATTCGATATTATTCAAAGCTTCAAATATGTATTCCACACTCTTCCACTCCGATACGTTGAACACGGATTTTGTGTTTAGAATTCATTCATGCGTTCATGTTCTCTCTCAGACAGACAAACTTTCTTCTGGAAACCGGGCTCCAGAAGACTCGCTGCACCCTCACTTCCTCCACTCCCCTCACTTCCACTACACTCCTCACTTCCACTACACCCCTCACTTCCACTACACTCCTCACTTCCAGCACTCCCCTCACTTCCATCACACCCGCTGGAGTTTGGTGAAAGCTCGTGTTCAGCCTTACGATGAGTCTGCTTTTATTCTTTATTTCTGATCCATAACGGTGCCAGCAGCCCTCCCAGCGTGCTGCCAATAATCCTAAAAACCTTTTCCTGTTCCTGTGAACTGCCACCAAACTCTATATTTATTTTCTTTGTGCTTAAAGACAAATGCAGTTCATTTTTTGTATTTTTGAGCTAAAGCCTTATTATATTTTTTTAAATCGTTGAGCTCAAATTGAGTCCTCAAAATCTTTTTTAGTGTGGATATATTTAATCTGTGTTCCCATTTTTTTAAGGGGGAGCATCGTTTTTTACTCATTGTTCTAGACTATTTTTAAATAGAATAAAATTGTTTTCACCTAATTATTGTACAGAACGTCATAGTAACGTACGACACATTGTGTATGATATCAAAGATTACTTCTGATGCGTGTGAATGGAGGTTGTATCTTGCGACTGATCAAACAATTTATTTGCTTCATCTGCTTTAAAACTCCAAGTTCCTCGAGCGCTGGTTTCTGCGTTAGGTTTTCATCGTTGGTTTCAATAAACATCCTCACTCCATACCAGAAGCTTGCAAAGCTCCGTTGCAAATTAAATATGCTCAGACAACACGATATGGCATCTCTCTCTCTCTCTTGATTTCCCTCTTTGTTACCATGATTCTGTGCTAGTTGTCTTCACATCCTTCATTGTTTTTGAATCGTTTCTTCTTGTTCCATCTCTGCTTCCCGCTACATCTAGTGATGTCGTTATCACCTTCATCTGCAAATGGTATTTGCTTAATACATACTCATAAAATCCATCAGTAAAAATTTGATAAATGCTTCTGAACTTATAGCGAATACAGGTAATAATTTTACTGCTTGTGAATTTTCAGACCAAGAGATATTTGTTATTTTTACTGCGCATATTCACAGAGTACATAAAAAATGCATGCATTAAGAAGTAGAGCTTCTTAATGCATTCCCTCCTTCAGTATTTAAATTTGGTGTTTCTTCTTCATCAATAAAAGGAAAACTAATGTAGAGGGAAGGAATTGTAATAGAATACGAATTTCCTATTCACCTGCACCCAAGAAAGTTGCAAAGTGTCGACCTGTGTGCTTACTCATCTTGAAAATTTCTTAGCTAATATCGAAGGTTTGTTTTGGAGCGAGTCCTCAATAATTAAGAGAGGTTAAGTAAATATTATTCCTTATTTAATTTAAATACTATGTGCTTCTCGAATGAGCAGAGACGCTTCACTGTTGACCAGAACTTCATAGAAAAAATTCAATAAAACTACACATTTCAGATCGGATTCAGATGGATTAAAATCGACCCTCATTCTGATGAATTACAAAGCACACTCAAGCTTCCAACATGAAACTACGAAATCTGCTGCTACATGCGAAGTAATCTATAAACTCCATCTCATGCGTGCCACAATGAATCAACCTTTGCCTTCCTTCACAGAAGCCTTAAAATTTCTCGCTTCATTATATGATAGAAAGGCCGAGTTCAGACGCCGAACGCCGTGGATAGAAGTACGTATTTTCAGTTCGTTCTGAAGCTTCTAAGTCGTAAGAAGTCAGACTGACCGCAACTTAGGCCTTCTACATTTCAGACAACATTGCCATGCTTCTTCATGGCCTTAAAAGAAATTCTTGACTTTTATTTCTTGAGGGTAAATGGACTCAAGAAATGTGGCCAACGAAGATATCACAAAATTGTGCTTGTGGAAAACTTCTGAACAGTTAGATGCGATAGAAATATTTCCCTCAATATTTGCCATTTCTGAGTGTTACGAACATGTAGGTCATTTCTGAGCTCTATCATCATATAGGTCATTTTTGAGCGTTACAAACGTATAGGTCATTTCTGAGCTCTACGATCATATAGGTAATTTTTTAGCGTTACAAACGTATAGGTCATTTTTGAGCGTCACGAACATATAAGTCATTTCTGAGCTCTACGAATATACAGATCATTTATGACCATAACGAACATGCAGTCCATTGCTTTACTAAAAAATAAAGAAAAGTGGATTTGAAACCCCAAGACATCGGAGCGTTGCAGAAGATGAGGATGAGGCACGTCTGAAAATAAATTAGTCTCTTCTTTTATTGCTAAAAAGGAGCGGTTTTTGTTCGTCGAGAAGATTGCCTGAAGCAAAACTCTCTTCTTTCGTCGTGTTTGTCTTCAATAAGTATTCTGCATGAGGCCTCGTGTATTTCAGAGCATCAAGAGAGAGTGGTAGTCTGAATTATTTATTTTACTCATTTAAAAATCACGTTTGAATATTTGAACTCCGGAAGATTGGCCCAGGAGATTGTTTCAAATTATCTTTTGTGATTGCAATCGAGGGAAGGATTGGAAAAAGTGGAGTAGTTTTTTAAATGTTGAGCATCAGCCGCTCATTTTTGCAGCCTGG